>VXBP01010623.1:501170-627558 GCA_013400115.1 Rhinopomastus cyanomelas | reverse complement strand
AGGTCCCTTCCAGTCCCTAATGTTCTGATTCTGTGTGTGATTCCATGATCAATGTCTTTTTCACTGAAATCAGAGGGCATTGTAGAATTGGCTTCAAGTGTTCAGGTTTTCATATATGTCTTAGTAAAGTAGCACCTCGGTGATATTTTAACTTTCATAAACATGAGCACAAGGTCAAGAACCAACAGTTGATTAGCTTTTTTTCACTTCACACATATAATGAATATATATATGTGTGTGTATATACATACATATTTTATATATACATACATTAATATATAAAAATATATATATTATATATAAATATAATATATATTTATACACATATGAAATGCCTGACAAACTAAAAAATGTTTCATCCTTTCCATGTTTAAATATCAGGACAAATAAAACTTCAATATCTGTCATGGTATCAATGCAGGAGGTTTTGAGGAACTAGCAAAGCATCTTTCACACATGATATTCTGTGGTACACCCTGCTGAGCTGGATACTTATCTGGCTCCCTAAACATTAATTTTCGCGTCTAAATCAGCACAATCTGAACACAGCCCTTCCTCTGGTGTGAAAATCAGCATTTAAGGTGGTGTAGTATATTGTTCTTATCTTCCCACTGAGCATATAGGGGCCTAGATGCCCATTTCAGTCTAAAATTATGTAGTAGATTGCGGTGATGTTGAGAAGAATTAAAACAGCGTTCAAGTGGCTTGAAAAAACTGAAAATATAAAACATCACAGAATCGTGAAATGGTAAGGCCTTGAAGGGACTTCCAAAGATCATCAGTTCTTCACATAATCAATTCACAATTTGCTTTCAAACTCATAAAGAACAGGCTTATTCATGTTAAGGAGTATCTATTTTGATGTAGCTGGCGAGAGCATGAAGCACAGAGATTTCTGGCCGGTGGTGTGTTATGTGAAAAACCTGCTGTCTTTGAACATTCTCTGACTCCGAGTGCTTAGAGATCTTCAAGGTCTCTTCCAACCAAAGATATTCTGTGTTTTTCTGAACATTTTCAGTGTGATTTTGGATTATGGTCCAGAAGGTCATTCCTTATTCATAGCCAGAGAAATCACTGGAGTAGTTGTGCACTCACTGTTGATGTCAGTGGGAGAAGACAACAACCCTGGCCACTTAATTTTCTTTACTTGAAGGTCTGAATTTTTCCTTTATCTCATGTACCTGCAGTGAGAACTCAATTTTAATGCTGCAAATTATTATCACAAGGACAGATTGCAGAAGAGATAATATTTGGATTCTGCTATGATATTTGTTGTCCATCTTTTCAGTCTTTCACAGCCTTTGAACCTCCACCAGGTTCAGAGAAAGTGACTTCCCTGTTGTCCCTGTGCTATATACACATATAGGCATGTATATGTTTTTGAAAAATAGATCTTTCACTGATTGGCTCAGCCAGCACCATCCTTAACAAGCTTGTTTTAGTCTATTACTTCAAATTAATTTTTTAAGATGAGAGCACTAGAGTGTTTCTGCCTGGGCTGCAGCTGGAAAGACAAGTCTGAGGGCTAGACTATGAACTAAGAACAGCACATAAGGGAAGAAAACTGCCTAAAGGAAACATGCTGCTCCTCGAATAGCAGACAAGAGAGAGGTGGGAAGCAGCCGGTCAAAATAGCCCTTGTTAAAAATAAAAAAATAAAGAAAAACAACTGGGGAAAAGGTCCAGATGCTCTTGATACAACTCGTGGCATGTGGTTGGGGAAAGGTCGTTTGGGGTACAGCTTTGTGCAACCATTAAACTTTGCAAGTAGAATTCTCAGTTTCCAGAGCATTCCCCAAAGGGGAAAAGCTTTATCTGTAAGAATGAAAAGAGTAACAACGGAAATTGACAACCAGGACAATGTCCTAAACACTCCGAGATTGTATGTGCTGGGTATGGGCTCAGCATAGGCACAGTCTTCTGGAGCAAAGAGCTGCAGTTTGAACTTAAATTGTCATTAATTAAATGTTAAATCAGACACCACCCAACTGACCAGAAACTGGTGGCATTCTTATCTTAATATGACAAAGAATCTCCCTTAGAAACATAGAACCTACAAAGATGAATCATGTCAGCTTTTGTGGGACAAGTGGAAGTGCTCCATAGCAGCTTGGAGGAGGGTGGTGCCCATGTACTTCTCTGCAGAGTTACTTTAGCGAATGCTAATCTCCATCCTGAAAGTAAAATTGGAATCAATTGACCAACTTGCTGTCAGCTGAGTGATCTTCTCATTTAACTTCTCTACAAACTCAGTGTTTACAACAGGGCAGAAATATTTTTTCCTGAAGGGGTTTAAGAGGAAAAAGTGCTGAAAATTGCTGCTATATCCATTTTTTAATTATGTTTAACAACATAATTGCTGCTGAACCTCCTCTCCCCCCCACAGCTGAAAAAAGTACATTTGAGGATACAAAATGTCATTGAAACACTGAGAAAAAATTATTTGAGAGCTCTGCTGCTAGTATAGTATGGCTATAGCAAAACACATACCAGCGAGTTGGAATCATATCATCCTGAGCATCTGCACTACTCCTCCTTAGAGAGTGCATCCTAATCATCTCTCTTCATGGTCAGTAACCACATAAGGACAACACCAGACGATGCCAGTGGTTTTGGTCCTGTGGCATTTATATGCTTTCCTGCAAAGATAGTCCTGCCAGATAATATTCGTCAACCTTGTCTTTGGTCTTCTCTCTTGATTGAGGCAGATGTTTATTTTCCATCTGCACTATATGTCAGCGCGACTGCAGCCTTCATCTGGCAAAGGGTGCCTGTAATATTATGAGGCCATCGCATAAGCTGCTGGAAAGATTACTCTTGTGAATAAAATCAGTTTATGGCTAAAAACATTTATTCTTCATTTTGATAAGCCCTTAACAAATGAAAATTTGCTTCCTTACACTTTTGCCAAGCACAGGACCATGTTTATTCCGAGCTATATGGGTCACGGAGGATTCCCAGCTGTTAGATAGAGTCAGTTGTGCATTGCTGCACTCAACAACATCTGTTTCGCAAAAACAGGATCCAGCTTTTAGCGCGCAAATGGAGGTTATACCATATGCCAGCAGACCACTTAGTTTTTACCTTGGGAACCAACTTTACACCAGTCAAGGTAACAGAGGAAGTACTGAGTATTTAAATGCTACCAGGCTTCAGTCACATCTTCATGTGCTCTTGTCATTTACAACTATATATAGTAAAATTAGTTTCAAGCATATACTGCAAGCTGTTCCTCTGTTTAATTATTAACCGAGAGAAAGTTTGTTTGCAAAACAGTTAAAATGTCTTTTGTGATAGGCTCTGATGTTGGAAGGGGTGCCATAAGATGCTTCTGCAAATACAGAACCTTGTTAAAATGTCAAATAATATCAGCTATCAACAAAGGCAGATCAGGTTGAATACCCCTTAACTGCTGAGCAGGTTCCCAGCACTCTGCAGAGCCTCGCAAACCAGTTGCAGTGTCTGGCAGCGTTACGCTACCCGGATATTTTACAGTATGATTTATGTTGTTCTACCAACTGTCGTCTTTCCCCTCATTTGGTTTTAATCACTTAATGGCTCTCTAGAAGTAAAGTCAAAAACATGTATCTTTGACAACAGATAAATTGGATTGGAGGAAATACCTCTGGCGGGTGACTCATCCTCTAAGAGAATACCAAAGAATTTTATGCCCTTACTGGTAGGAGGACAGGTGTCACCAGAAGCACTGCATGGTATTATATTGAACTTGGGGACACAGTAAGGTGGATTGGGTCCATTTCTACCAATGTTTTCTTGCAAAACACATTCCTTAATGTCCAGTAAGATGTTTTCCAGTAGTATGTGGATTAAATTTGGTGTGTGCTCCACAATGGCTACAAGAATCACACTACCAGTGATGCTACCAAACAGTGGATATTTAGATTGTACCAGTGAAGTGAATGAGTTAGATTCTGCTAACACCTACAAATTTTACTTGTATGAAATTTAGTTGAACGGAATTATTCTTGTATTATGCAAAAAGCCTGTAATACTACAGACCCATTTCCTCCAAACCCCATCCTTACTTTGTAAACTTAAAGAACAAGATGAGTCAAACATCACCATGTAATTCCTGCTATCAAGTTCCCTGCCATTGCAGAACCAAGTAACAAATGTCACCAAACTGGTGAGGGATGAAAATGATGTGATGTTTATACTCTAATAAGGAGCTGACCTCCTGATATTGAGCAAGGTATAGCCAGAACAGCTAAAACAGATGCTCTCAGTTCCATGTTAGACATTATAAAGGTGAGATTTTGGGAAAGGCATCAGCAAATCTACAAAAGACAAGATTCTAAGTGTTCCAAGTAATAGACTACAAATTTGGTGGAGTTGATCACAGAATGGGACACTGTCAAGAACAAGGATTTCATTGCAGGTCACAACATCAAAGATAGCAGACATCTGCACAGAGTTATGTGACCTTATGGTTTAATTTAGGAGAAAGCACATGTGGAAGATTCTACTGCATCAGCACTTGGCCTTTAACTGTAGTTGCTTTAGTTTGGGGGTTTTTCTCACTGTAGTCAGCTATGTAACTGAGCTACTCCTGAACAACACTTGCTCAAATCACGGGTGGAAATTTGAGTTTCCAAACCTGATTTCTGTTTTGAAACCCTTGAGAAATCATCTTGCTGAGAATGATTGACTCAAAGGGCAGTATGAAGTACTTCACGTATTACAAAAACCCAATAAATCCTTCACACCGTCAGTTCTATCTACTGATGGTGGGGGGCAAAAAATCTCTTTGCCTATATTTTCAGTGTTTTTGATGAAAGATACACTACCATTTTATAGAATTCATCTCAGAATGCACCTTATCTTTCAGAGCAGGTGGGAGGAATTTGAGTTTCTATTTTCAGTCTCTGCAATGAATAAGTTGATGCAAAAACTTCCCTTCTACTTGTCATTTGGCATCCAATTAAATTCTGAAGCTTTGACCCTTGCTCTATTTGGGATCACAAGAATTCATGGGAATTAAAGTAACAGTAAGATGTTCAGAGTGCTGGGAATATTTGCTGTTCCAAATCGCAGTACAAAATGTTCTCTCTGCAATCCATGACCTCGTCACAGATTTTTTTTGACTGCTCGTCATCTAGGCTTTTATTATGATTTTGTGCTTCTGCCTCATGCCCCTTTCCCCACTTAAAACTCTCCTAAGCCTACAAGTTCAGCAAGCCTTTTTGAACAAAATGCATTAAAAAAACCCAAAACTGGTTTTCCAGGTGGGTTTTCCCAAGCTCTCACAGCTCTCGTTAGAGTAAAGTTTTTACAGTTACATCTGTGCAAACAGTGGAAACAAATACAGTGTAATGGCAGGGAGCTGGAGGAAGTTAAGTGCACCTCTCCACCTGCCAACACCCAGATGTGGGAAATAATGTAGCCCAAAGACCCCAAATACTGGCACACAGCAAAATTATGGCTGCCGAAGGCTTTGGTACTATGTTCATTTAATTTCTTGAAGCATAATGGTTTTTTGCAAGCATTGTTTCCCTGTTCCTGCAGCACAAAGCACGAGGTGAGATTTACAGCATCGCTACAATCAGAGATGTTTGTCTGCAATAAAGAATGACCATCACTGAGAGAGATCATGGAGAGAAGATTGTGACTATTACCAGAGACAGGTAAGATGTGCAAGTTACAGCAGGACTTACTGCCTGACAGAGTTTGGATGTGTACTGGCAGTGAAAGGAAACTCACTTTTCGGAAATCTCAGATTTTATAACCTAATTACACTTCAGAAATTTCTTAGCCTTCTGAAGCTGTTTTGCATAAATTCTTCCCTGCCATGACAAATACTTTTATGCTTTTAGCAAATTATCAATATTGTATTGATTTTAGTGATCATATGAGGAGAGGTTGAGAGAGTTGGGGCTGTTTAGTTTGAGGCAGAGGAGGCTAAAGGGAGACTTCATCTCTCTCTACAATTATCTGAAAGGACATTGTAGAGATGCTGGTGCTGATCTCACAGGTAAGAATCAGAGGGAATGGTTTCAAGCTTCAACAGGGTAGGTTTAGACTAGACAGTAGGAAAAAATTCTTCATGGAGAGAGTGGTCAGGCACTGGAATGGGCTGCCCAGGGTGATGGTTGAGTCCCCATCCCTGGATGTGTTTAAAAGTCACTTAAATGTAGTGTTGGGGGATGTACTTTAGGGGTAATCTTGTAAAGTAGGGTTGATGGTTGGACTTGATAATCCCAAGGGTCTTTTCCAACCTGAATAACACTATGATTCCATTTAGTTTTTAGTTTTACAGTGCTAGAGTACAGGTTATTTTTTTTTTTCTGTTGGACACTCGAATACAAGTTTGCTGCAACACAAAGGTTTTATTTCTAACCAGAATTTGTGAGAGATGAGAAAATATTTTATATGCCAGAAAGTGACTTGAGCTGTTATGATGGCAGATACCACCTCCACTTGCAAACCATGACTTGTGCATGTCCCTAAGCTTTTCTGGGCAATGATCAGCAGTAATTCTATCACTTCATTTGGTGACAATTTGGGGGGCTACTGTAGAAAAATCTCAGGACTAGTGATAGTTTATTTGTCTACACTTTCTCTGGAAAGGCTGAGACCGAGTTCTCAGTCCTGTTATTGCACACAGGAATAACTGCTATCACTGGCTGATGAAAACTGTTTGGGTTTGGTTTTGATGTCTTGTTTTCCACAATGCAGTTTCCCTGAAGATCAATGGATAAAAAATGTGGTCCTTGGTCTGACTTTCACTGCATGTGTCCAAATTTCAGATCATCCCCACTCCATTGTACCCGTGCTGAGACTTACTGCTGTATCTGAGATTGTTCCCCTTGAGTTATTCAGTGGTCAGTAGGGAAGGAGAACATATCTGACCTGGTTTATATATCTGCTTTATGATGTGGTGGGTCACATATGGGAAGAATGTCTCTACTGCTAATACAGAGGTCAAGGAAAGTAACTCACGTGGAGACTCTCCTCTGTAGGTCAACAGACGAATCCCACCCAGAGTGTGCTGCCACTTCTTGAATTTTAAGTTCCTTTAACAAAAACAGTTGGAGGAAAACACGGTACTCAAAAACCTGTTATTTTGCCTCTTGCTTGCTGATTTAAATGTAGGCTGTGTGTGTTCCCAGCCTAACAGCTGTTCAGTGACCTGTGTGACATGTTTTGAGTCCTCAGATTTTGATTTTGCAAAGTCTTAAAATTAACTTTTTCTGCCACCCACCTGCTCTGTTGCCGCTGCCTGCACACTGGGGATACTTGCTCAGGCTTTGTTTGGGTTTTTTTGTACCTCCTTGAAAGAGAGCTCTTTGGTAATTATTATGCAAAATGCAACAAAAAGGGGAAGAACACAGATGTACCTGATCTTGACAGCAAACTCTTCTTGTCTAGAGCTAAGACCAACCAGCAAAGGACCAACTGGGAGATCAGGAGACAAAGGAACTTCCTAAATATGATTTGCACTGAAGTCTTCTACTGCCTTGTCAGGATTTTTTCAATGCCACCCAAGATCTTTGTCCTGATTTTGAAAACAATTCATTGTTTAGCCCCCATTTCCATCAAATTCACACGTATGAGTTTTTCTGAAAGTTAAGCGCTTTGGGGACTACACTGACCACAAATCTAGGAGCAAAGCTGGGGATGCAGTAGTCTCTGTTCAGGGCATATGGCTAAGGAACAACGGTCCAGAGGAAAACAGCTTTAGGAAACGTTCCAAAAGCTGTGAGGAAGCCTTTCAGCCCACAAATTGTGGTGCAAATTCTGTACAGGTTTCTCACTCTCCATCTCAAATTCTTATCTCAGAAAGCCATATCACAACAGCTTTGGCCTTCAATGTACTGAAGTTTCCTTCAATCCCTCTATGCACTATGCTATTGCAAATGCCTNACTCTCCATCTCAAATTCTTATCTCAGAAAGCCATACCACAACAGCTTTGGCCTTATATAGTGCCAGGCCTTCTGATAGCAGTATAAAACCCCAAAACATACAGAAATACTGTTGTACTGCCCAGGAAAATAGCACCAAAACCTATAGGTTGAAGCAGAGGTGAGCAAAGACAGAGGCAAGTGCTAGAGAAGTTGGTCAGCCTTTTTTTTTTCTTATACCAAGGAACACACCAGCCCCTGGTGCTCCAGATTTGGAAAGACACTGGTCTTATTGCCCATTGAACAGGTTTACGGGATCTTCGGTTCAATATCCAGGGGATGTTTCCATGTGCCTGGCAGGATTAGAAGCCAGCAAAAGGATTAAAAATGCAACTTTCTTTAAAACATTGATGCGAAATCTGTATCTACCTAGTTTCATGCCTAAATTACTTTGACTTTCTGAGGTTTATATAACTACATGTTTTCATATACAATGCTTCTTCAAGGAGATTACCTGAAAGGTGGGTTATCCAGAGCTCACAACAGAGAAGCTGGGGGTAGATCCCACAGGGCAAAGGTGGGAAGGAAGGGGTGGCTGATGAAACTCCAGAAATCTGTATCATAAAAAGGTTTCCAGCCATAACCATTAGAATAAGTATGATGTTCATCAGGCATTCCAACCAATAGCTCATGCTCTGTCCCATTGCATCACACACTTGCATCCCACTGGTAATGACTTGTTCTTTGAATTGCAATTAACCTATTTAAGACCAATTAAGAAACAGATCTTGAATAGGCCTGCAGTATTACAGCTCAGTACTCACAGAAGATGACAATGATGTTTTAATTAAATATGGGAGCAAAAGGTCTCAAACTGAAGCTTACAGCTAACTAAGCAGCAGTCATTTGGTTACTGAACAGGCAAGGAGGTTTATGGTCTCCTTCCACATGGTTCATCCTCCATAGCTCTCAAGTTTGCTTAAGGCTAAATAGCTTTTCTAATCTATTATTGCACAGAACAAGTCCCTCCCGCCCCTGTTTTCCAGATCGTGGATTGGTATGTTTTAAACTTGGATAATCCTGTGGTTTTTTGCAGGGCAAGAGTATTTGCTGATAAAGTGATTTCATTTAGGCAAATTAACTCAGTGAGTTCCATATAAGATTGAACACTGTTATCTTATGCCGGTAGGTGCAAAGTCTCCTAAGTGCAAAAGAGACAACGAGGGCCAATTTCACATGAAAAACTCCTGATCGTATAAGAGCTGGTTAATATTTCTGAATTATTAAGTCTGACAGCATAATCTGGTTTTTCTGTTGTTTTGGCTGCTGATACCAGATGTTTAATGCACAGTAAAATGTGCCAAGAAGCCACACTTTAGGTAGGAAGCATTTTAAGGAAGCGTAATTTTGGATAATTAAGAAACTGCTTGGAGTAATTCAAAACATAAAAACAGATGCTGGAACTTGGAGCTGTTTAGTTTCAAATAAAGTGGAAGCCTTTCCTTATAAACCTATGAATATTCACAAGTGTGAATGTGGGCCTGGCTGGCGTGACTGTGGCTACCTTGGGTGGGGAAGTTGGGTTGAACTGTTGAGTCTGTCCCTTACATGGTGCTAGCTGCTCTGCCTCTGCTGGTTATTTAGCCACAGGACTGAATAAAAAACTCTTCCCAGTGTATTATTACCACAGTATCACAGTACATTAGGGATTGGAAGGGACATCGAAAGATCATCCAGTCCAATTCCCCAGCCACAGCAGGATCACCTAGGCCAAGTTGCACAGGAACATATCCAGATGGGTTTTAAACTTCTCCAGAGGAAGAGACTCCACAACAACCCTTGGCAGCCTGTTCTGGGACTCTGTCACCCTCACTGTGAAGAAGTTCCTTCTTATATTGATATGGAACTTCCTACATTCCAGCTGACACCCATAGCCCCTTGTCCTATCATTAGATGACACTGTGCTTGGATTCTGAGGAAGTCATGCAGGTATTTCAGGGACTCTAGATTTAAATGTGGACGTGTTACCAAGTTGGTTATAGAAGTTGGCTGAATTTAGACCACATGATGCTTCTAACTACTATAACTTTATATATATTATTTTAGAATGCAATATGTATTATTATATATTATATATATATTTGATAAGGTATGCACAATCAGAGTCACATATTAAAGGCCAGCTTCATATAGAAACAACAGACAACAGTGGTGCTGATCAGTGCTTGGGGACTACTGAGTCTAATAAAAATCATGCTTCCTTTCTTACTGCTGCTTTTGACACCAGATGTTTAAAGCACAGTAAAATGGAACCTTAATGTTCTCTGTAATTAATGGGTGAAAGCACAGAACGATATACAGCGGGGTTATGTTTCTATTAAGATGTTGTCATATAATTTATGAGAGAAAACAGATGTTTCTCTTAACAATTTTCACTTGGTGTGCCTGGAATTCCCCTCAAGAAATGAGTACACGTGGGAATTTTCTGTGACAAAAAGGGATGAATTCATATTTGAAAAGAATAGGTACGACACAGAAATTCTACAGTCAGAAATACATGAACCATTCAGTGAGGTTGACAGGGGAGTTGTGGAGTCTCCTTCACTGGAGATGTTCAAGACCCACCTGGATGTGTTCCTGTGTGACTTGGTCTAGGTGATCCTGCTGTGGCAGGGGGATTGAACTAGATGATTTTTCGAGGTCCCTTCCAATCCCTAATGATTCTATGATTCTGTGATTCTGGTTTGATTTTAGAGCTCCTCGCATGTTGCTTTACTGTAGTATCACAGCTCAGCAACTCCAAAGAAAGCACCACACAGGCCTTGGTTCAAATGAGTTTGGAACCATTAACTTATGGCACATCTTCTGAGCAGTCTGCAAGTAGTTTTAGCACAACACTCTTCACAAGAAAATAAATTACTTTTCACCCCTCAAAAAATGCAGCAGAAAGAGAAGAATGTAGTGAGAAGCTATATGAGTAGCTCAAATCTGAATTCAGGGCTCAAACACGCCATCAAATTCCTGTAGCTTTTTATTCCACAACAGCTAATCTGTACTTAGTCCGTGGCACAGGAAAGGTCTACCTCAGTCCATGTAGGTGTAGTGTGCACAACAATGTTCCTTCTTGTCACTGGTCTCCAGATCCCATGCTGGGCTTCTTGGCCATAATTTGAACATTTCATAACGAGCTAATCAATGCATTTGCTGTAATTTTTAAATTTTACTCCATTAACTTGTCTTCTGATAGCTGGTTTCCCCAGGCTCTAGATAGACATGACCAAAGGCTGCTTGCCCTCTGGTCCAGATTAATTGGCAGATACAGAATATATCTTGCTCAGCAGTGTTTTCCAGAGCATTACAGATTCAGGATCAGATCCTGGTTTTAAGATTGTCCCATTATCTCATTTCCAATTAAAATAAGCTTCCCTGATCTTTCACTGCACAAGCTGCTAATATTTTTAACAGATGTGTGGCAGGCAGCTGTTCTGTTTAACAACCAACTGAGAAAGCCAGGTTCCTGCATGTAGTAAATAAACAGATGAAATGTTTTATTTAGAATTGCTTTCAGAAATAACAGCCTGAAAGTGCTGGTAGGGGGCACAACTAGTCATGTTGCTTCTCCTTAGCAGTTCACATTCCTTGACTGAAAATCAGGGCAGCGTCTCTGCTGCCCTTTTCAGTTGCATTTGAATGAAAAGCATGAGCCATTCACTCTCTACCTTGCAGGTTTAGAGAATGTAAATATGGATTTTTAATCTATGTTTGGGAGCTTTTATGAAAAATTGCACTGACTCCTTGTAAGCATGGATTAGAACAGCAAGTACAAAGAGTAACATCCTCGTCCGAACTAAGTACACCCACTCTTCAATCCAACTGACTCAATACAGGATTGTGAGTTTTCCCTGTCCTCAGTCACTTAGAACAATTTTGTCAGGGCTTCTGAAAACTTTAATTGATACACCAGGGGAAGTCTGTTTTGGACCTTTTATAAGGGAGATAAAACTAGTTTGATCTGTGTAATGCTCTCTTTTCTGTACCAGATTGATCACCCCTACAAAACAAAAGGGTGAAAGTCAATGTGCTTAGTAGGGGGAGCAGGAAGGGGACTTCAAAGGAAGAACTTGGAAATTCATAAAGTAAACAGAGCAACAGTAAGGGATGTAACCGGTATCTGAGTGGAATTAGCCATGCTGGAGGTGATCAGTAACAATCTGGATGACAATCAAGTGTCCAAAGACCCCAGTGAAATCTGGTGCACATGATCCGTGTCCACATGGTCAAGGTTTTCAACTATGTTTCTCTTTTAAATAAAAAGTACGCACCTATGCAACCTTTATCTTGCAGTAAATCCCGTGTGAATCAGTTTTTTTTCCAGAACCTCCCCTCAGGAGGAAGCAACACTAACAGTTCTGATTTTGAAACTCAAGTCATGATGATTCTCTTGCTTGCAGAAGTTCTCAGCAGCTTCCCTAACCCCAGCTGTACTTTCCAAGGATACAGAGGACTGATAAACCAGCTCTGCAGAGCACTTTGTTCATTTCCCAGAAGATCTGCTGCTTGAGGACTTAGTGTCAAGATAACTTACTTTGTTTTGCTTGCTATGCCCTGGGAGACAGAATTCCTTTTCCTAAGAGATATTGTAAGAGATGTGTTTTTTAAACAGACTTTTAAAGTCAGGTGGTTTTGTCCCTGTGAGAGGAACACTCCTGACAGGATTTATTTTTTTCCAGAAGGTTCAGGTCAATCTGCCTGCTGTATTGATTATATGAGCAGATCCTGATCTTGGTTAGGCTGGAGTAAAGTGAATTAAATCACTTTAAATTTAAACCAGGGCTTTAAACATTAACTGCTCATGATGAAATCACCTTAACTCATCCTAAATTTAATAATTTAATATCTCTCCTTCAGGAAAGCAAACACACACATTTCTATGCCCAATATCAAACTGAGTTGAGCAGATAAATTATTTGTGCCAAGCTCACTGTCAGGAGGAGGTAGATACGCTGTTGGAGCAGCAGTTAAACCAGGTATGAACCAAGGCTGTGCAAATTAAACGTATGTATGAATCCAGAAGAACTTATGAAATTAGACAACAAACCAAGGAATTCCATGACATCAGGAGCAAGGCGAGTAGAAAAACAAGAAAAAATGAGAGAGGAATAAAATCTGAGTGGGAATTTTGAGGAGGAAAAAGTACTGCTGGCAATCAGCTGGGGTGGGATTTGGTTCCGTATTAATGCACCTTAAACTTCTACCCTAAACTACAAAAGCTTCTTTTGTAGGTGTTCATATCTACTTTAGGCATCCAAATCCCCTTGGAGCTTGCTGGAGCACGAAGCTAATGATGGTAATGCCTGTCCATTGAGAGTAAATGTCTCCTCTGACCATAATGGCAGTTTAACTACCTGCCTTCTCTTTAGACACCCCTTGGCATATTAGAACACATCTAAGTGTCCTGATCCTGACTCTAATAGGCAGGTAATGATGTGATAGGAAGTAAGCTGGGAGCCTGGCAGTGGTAGCCAGGCAAACATGACAGGAAAGAAGTGGATAGAGAAGGCAGCTGTAACTTTGAACCTGGCTAGATGTACATAGGACGTGTACCTGCCGCTTCTTTCCCACTCCTACAGTGAAGAAATGGCAGAAAAATCACTGACCGTGATATAAAAATGTTCTTATTTAGTGTTGCTTCAGTTTACAGGTATATTCTGATTCACATACCTATGGATAAGCCAACCCTTAGAAGTATTTGTACAACACACAATACTCCAGATGTGGTCTCACTAGGGCACAGTAGAGGGGTAGAAGAACCTCTCTTGATCTGCTAATCACCACACATCTGATTCACCCCAGGATGCTGTTGGCCCTCTTGGCCACAAGAGCACATTGCTGGCTCATGGTCATCCTGCTGTCCACCAGACCCCCAGGTCTGTTTCTCCTACACTGCTCTCCAAAAGGTCAGTCCCCAACCTATACCGGTACCTGGGGTTGTTCTTGCCCAGATGCAAGACTTTACACTTACCCTTGTTGTACTTCATTCAATTTCTCTCTGCCCAGCTCTCTACCCTGTCCAGGTCTCACTGAATGGCAGCACAGTCTGCTGGGGTGTCAGCGACACACCCAGCTTCGAGTCATCAGCAAACTGGCTGACAGTGCACCCTAATCCCTCATTCAAGTCATCAATAGATTGAACAGGACTGGTCCCAGTACCGAGCCCTGGGGCACTCCACTAGATACAGGCCTCCCAATAGACTATCTCATTGACCACTACTCTCTGGTTTCTATCCTGCAGCCAGCTCACAATCCACCTCATTATGTGATCATCCAGTCCACACTGCCTCAGTATGGCTGTGAGGATGCTGTGGGAGACTGTGTCAAATGTCTTACTGAAGTCATGATTCTATGAATAGTTATCAGGGGAAAATGCCAAATCAAATCTAATGTTCTTAATACGGAACAAAACCAGTTATGGTATGACTTTCAAATCTTAGTGCTCTTTCAATTTGTTTCTCACCTGCAGCAGTGCCTATGAGAATGAGGGGATGGTATATGTTCAGAGAGGAGAGTCCTCAAGGTTCTTCATTACTGAGGAATGCATCCCATTTCCAGATCGCACGTTTGCTGAGCACTCTAGGCCATCTGCTCATGAGGCTTTTGGTTTCATTTCAGACACAACTGGCTTCAGCCCATCTCCAGCAGTTCAATAAAGAGAAAGTTTCTAAAAAAAAACCACAAATGAATTGCTGTCCCAAAACACAAATCACTTTTTGCAAATGTTGTGATAAAGTTTCCAAGCAATGCAAAGTGGGTGACCATATGTGCAAACCTCTGTGGGCTGGTGGGGAGGGAGACATTCCCTTTGTAGCTCTCTCAGGCCATGAGTATTTTCATTTTAATATACTAATGTTCAAATCTACAATCATTCTCCTCTTTTTCAATAGTCACTACTGGAAAGAACTTTTGTTCAGTTTAAATATCCAAGTTTAACGATTGCTTTTCTTTTTCAAAGCAGAATGTTAATGAAGGCAGCAAAAAAGGCAAATATTGCACGTTGGTTTGGAAGGCTCTTATGGACATTTTCTAGTGTTGTTTCTCAGTTGGAATCGGACTTGATATCACTAACTCAGGATCAGGTCAAATGTGACTTTTGCAAGTCAGCTGCTGGAAAAATCTCTAAGAGTGGGCTAAGCCCTGATTTCTCTGGGTAACCTCTACCCCTGCTGCATTACTTCTGTGGGGAGGAATCCTCTCCTAATGACCAACTTGAGCATTCCAAGCCACAGCCTTAGCTTACTGTTTGCTTTTAATGAAACAGAGAGCCATAAAATGCTGTAAGAAGAATTTCAGTATCATAAACTTGATCAGCAAAAGTCAGGTAGAACTTAAGTGGTCTCAGGTTCTGCCTGAATGTTGGCACTTAAGCCTATGTCTTCTGCATCCAAAAGCATTTTCATTCTACAAGCAGTATCAGAGGAAACAAATCACCTGCTTTTGATCTTATGTGAGTTACTACATCACAAGGCACTGTGCATCAAGAAAAGAGGCTGACTGAGACAGTAGAGATATTTGGGGTCAATACCCTACTTGTCATGGGAAGGACAGCAAGGAACCAACTGCTGGCTCTGCTGCTGCTGTGTATTTCCGTGTATTACTATGTGTTTTAAGAAGTTTTCTCAGTGCTTTGGCACAGTAAGCATTCATGGTTTTATATGCTTCCACCAAAATTTTAACATAGGTGATTTAAACATCCTACATAGCAATCTGTGCATAATTAAAAATGGCATTTCTGGTTCATCAGTGGCCTCCTGACATGTGAAGAGCAGGTGTTTGGTTGACATTTTAAGATTGGGATGATCTTTAAAGTTCTCTTTCAATGCACTAACCTGCTGACAGCCAAGGGACAGCATAGGGTAGAACCTCGTGGCAAAGGAGGGAGGGCAGGGTGAGCTGAGCTTGGAAAGACACTCAATTTGTTTTGGGTGGATTTGAACCTAGTGTTTTCTTTTGTACTTCTATTACCTCTTAAATAAGCGGTAGCTGGGCTAAGCAGTTCTTTAGAGAGGTTAATGCTAATTGTTAAACTGGGAGTGACTAAGAGGTACTAGTTATTCACTCCTTTTGGGTGTACTTTCAGGGGGTCTTTTCTCTTGATCATTCCAGAAGACAAACAGCTCACTTCAAACTCAACATGGTGCATTGCCAACAAATCACAACATAAACCACTTTGGTCTACTGCCAATTAAAAACATTTTTTAAATAGAAGTGAACAGAGATGTTTTAATATTATCTAGTACTTTATCACTAATATAATTCCATTAGTGTTTTCTCTGTCATGAAATTAATACTACTGAAGGAGAGAAAATATTTCCCTAACATTTGACTTTCTGTGAACTTTTAAGGACAAAATTTTAAGATTCAGGAAAGAAATAAAACCCCCAAACCAATTTAACAATACCTGCACATGTTTTACTGCTTTTGAAGTTGTTGAGATAGAAACTTTAAAAGCTATCAATTTTATTTTAATAGGTGATAGAATAATATGCCATCTTCCAGCAGATGAGTAAGCACACTATTACATGTTTCTGCTTCATGAAGATTTGCCCTGACTTTGGTAGGGGTTCCAAATTTGAAAGACTTACAGGCTCAACTCCTCAGTGCTGTTTATAGAGCTGAAATGGTATCTGATACCAGATCAAAATCTCCAGCAGATGCTCCTCGCTATGTCATTGAACTTAAACAGTCTCTCATTTTGAGTTCAGTCAGACCCTTCAGGCTTTTAATGCTAAGCATCATACACTGGATGAGGACTACATTCTTCTAAACCATATATATATTGAAAAATATAACTTGAAGTTTTATACAATGAAATGACTGATACAGATACTTAAGCAATTAACCCGATAAAACAGATTCTTTAGCCAAATCAATTTTTATTCACCTCTAAAGTCCAAATGCTGGTTTAAATGTAAGTAAAAGGAAACTTTACAAGAAGCCCAAGAAGCACTAAATTTATCAGAAATTGGGCACCACTCACTAGGCATTTATTTTACTTTCTTAAAAGTTAATTGTGATTTACCAAGGAATTGGAATTCAAGGGGCAACTCCAGTATTGCCTCACAGAAATGTAATTAGGTGTAATGGAAATGAATGCAGAACTCAACAGAAAATGATGGTGCTGTCATTATGTTTTCAGCCAGCCCGTGTTGTGTAACATGAAACCATGTCTGAAACAGCAAAGAATTCTGTGAGTTATTACAAAAAGCAATAAGAAAGTCCTGTTTTTCAGTTAAATGGGACTTTTTCCAAAATAAGAAAGGAAATATGATAATTTATATTCTGAGTATATCCAAGTTAGAAATGTACGGAGCCCAGTTAAATACATATATCACCTTTTAGTGCTCGTGAATATAATAAAAGAACATAATAATGGATGTTGTGATGACATGTCTTTGAAGCTGATGCGACTGTTTACTGACCTTCACAGGTTCTCCTCCTACCAGCAGAAGAGCATTGATGCTTCTATCCTGAGTAAGAAGAAGGAAACAAGTCCACAGCCCAAAACACAGCTCACCCAGAAAGTGAAGATGGGGAGAGTGGACAGGAGGGTTCAGTTAGGTGGAGATACCTGCACACTTTCTTACTGAAGTCCCACCTGTGATCTGTAAAAAACAGCTGAGAAAAAACAGAGTGAGAAACAGCTGGAAACACCAGGCAGAGAGCAAAAGCAGGAAGCAGTGGTCCTGGCAGAAAGAAAAAGTAATGGCTAGAAGGCTGGGAAATGCGAACAAAGAAAACTGTTTCAGTGTGAGTTTGAAATCAGATCTTTGCCCTCTGCAGAGAAACAGGGTTGCATCAAGGAAACTTCTGATTCTACCCACCACCATTTTTCCCTCCTGGAAGGGAAAATGCCACAAAATGCTAAATGTTTTTTGAAAGCAAATCCAGTTCCTTTCTTTTTTTAAAATACTTTTTTTCTGGTTTAGAAGGTTTTTAATGTGTTCTCACTCACATACACTTGTTTGGTTAGTGGTCATGAACCCCACCTTGACCTATCTTTGCTCATTCATTTGTGATAGGGTCACGAGACTGCAGTTAAAGGGTTAAAGCTCAACATCAGCCAACTTCAGGTTTGACAGATCTGCAGCACAAGATTAAGAACAGCTGACTGATGTAATGATGGGCCACTAGTGTCTGGCCCATCTTGTCTCTAGGATAAAAATGCAGGAGTCCCTCTGAACAAGCTGAGTGTTGCCCATTTGCAGCAGTGTTGCCTTGCTCATTAAGTGGCATTGATGAATTTAAATTTGGTTTATTTTAATAGGGACAATTGTAAAACTGATGGAACAGGAGCTGATTCACAGGCAAATCAAATATCTTCAACTCAAGAGTGGATGGATTGATCAGACAGGTCACAGGTAGAAGAGAAAAGGTCCAGATTTTAAACCATTGGTACACTGCTATCAAAAACCTGTGCTTGGAGATTCAAAACACTTCTATATTGGCTTCAAATCAAGAGATCCCTGATGGTAAGAAATACTAAAGGTTACTGCAGCATTTTTCCCAAGTACCATTACACTAAATGTAGTAGAACACAGTGTTGTTAGTACATGTTTAGAGTATTTCAGGCCATCTTTTTAGAATTGTTGGAAGAGGAAATAACAATACGGGGAAATTTTTAGAGACTCCACCTTTGGAATAATGATCATGAATATATTACATAGGCAACTCACTTGCTATTGTCTTCTTTCCAGTTATCTTAGCAGAGAAGGGGATTGGAGTAGATGATCTTTCAAGGTCCCTTCTAATCCCTAATGTTCTGCAATTCTGTGAAAAGAAAGGACCTGTGTGAAAATAATCCTGAAGTTGATCATAACAAGATGCTTAATTTAAATTAAATACAATAAAATAAAACCCCAAGCCACAGAATCACAGACTGGTGGGTGTTGTTGGAAGGGATCTGTGGAGATCATCTAGTCCAACCCCGGCTGCCAGAGCAGGTTGCACAGGATCATGTCCAGACGGGTCTGGAATCTCTTCAGAGCAAGAGAGTCCACATGGCTCTGTAACTCTTGAAGTGAAGAAGTTTTTCCTTATGTTCAGATGGAACTTCTCTGCGTCTGCACCCAGTGCTTCTTGTCCTGTTGCTGGGCACCACTGAAAAGTGTCTGGTCCCCTCCTCCTAATGCCCTGTTTTTACTTATTGATCAGCATTGATTAGATCCCCTTAATCATTATACAGTTCATCGGTAAAACCACTAATACAAAGTGATATCAGATAGACAAGCAATGCAGTAGTTAAATAAACCCCAAACCCACAGATTTCTCACATTCTAAGGCATGGCTTAACTGATCTCTATCTTTCAAGGATTGATAAACTGTGGTCCAGAAATGGCTACTGAGAAAGAAATACTGATGGTGCAGGAGTATAGTTGTCTCCTTGGGAATCACTGTCAGCTCTTGCCTAAGACACAAGAATTTAGTCCCATGACTGAGTCCTGTTATCTGTATGAGCTTGTTCTCCTTGAAACCTTATTTGTTAATTGCATTTCTTTTCCATGTGAATCTGAACACACGGGCATGCAGTCAGAGCTTGTGTGTATCTCTGTTTATTGCCATAAAATGTGAGTATTTTTTGTTGATGATCATTACCCTGTGTTTACTGCTAATTAACTTCCCTGCACAGTAACTCTTTGCATTGCCCTTTACAAATTTTCTTCTGCACTTTGATCTACTCAGCACTGCTCCACTTTGTCTGCTCCTGCCAAGAGAGCTCCCAAGCTGTTGGAGTCTATTACTGGTGTTATCTCAGTTTCAGAAGTCTAGTCTCCTTTTCAAACATATCATATTCTCTTTTTTAAATATGTGACATATATATTTGCCCTCTCTCACAACAGTTAGCATTCCTGGTAGAAATGTTTAATTATTTCAGGACAATGACCTATCCAGGGGAATTTTCTTTCACTTGTGATCATGTATTTCCTGCATTTCCCTCTGTGGGATTTGAGAAATGTCTGAGGGTGGATTCCCAGTTGCATGGAAGCTAGTAGCAGTATCATCCTTGGTGACAAACCTGTCTTTGTTTTACTGTTTCATTTTCTACTACTCCTACAGTTTAATTATTTGGTTCATATAATATTCATACATCAATAATACTCTTGATAATTGTTGTAGGATTTTTCATCTGCAATCTTAAATCATTCATTCTTTTCACTCAGGTAACTATGGACTTCTAAGACTTTCCCTTGAACTGCTTCTGTTTGCAAATTCAGATTATTTTACCCTATTGCTGATCCATCCTTGTAACAGACAGAGCTGTGACAGCTGATTTTTTGTATGTTCCCTTCCCATCCAATGCTTTTTCTCCTGCCTCCCCTCCCCTCTCTTCCCACTCGTACTGTGTTCAGTTCTCCAGAGAAATGAAAACTGTCCAGATGTTGTTTATATATGTACACCTGCCAGTTAATGGTTTAATACATGGTATTTGTTTTCATAGTAGTACAAACAGTCTTTAGGTGCCCCAAATATTTGTTGCTAGCAAAGACTACACCATTCCTGAGGCAAATGAAACTGAATTATATCAAAGAGAAGTGAAAAGTACATTGTGAAGACTAGAAAGTCTGAAAGGTAGGAAACCCCTCAGTTGTAGGGTTTAATGAAGGTAAGTATGATGTGGTTCTCTCTATATAATTGCATGCAGGAATACAATATTTTGTGATGTTATTCACAGCATAGAGCTGAGTACTATACCATATTGTGATGGCAGCAAGGAGAATTTTGACCATTTCTCTTTAGGGTCTTTTCAATTGAACCACCTTAGACAAAGTAAAACTGCAGCCAGAGAACCTCTTCTGTTTGGTCTCTCTTCCTTTGCCCATCCCTTTTACACTTTCCCAGGGTCCATTTTTGACTCAGAGCTCTTTCTTCTTCACTACTGAACCCTGCAGCCTTCAAATGGTAGGAACCATTTCAGTCCTGTTGCTATCTCCTCTCCCATACTATAATTCCCGTTCATTGCCAGTTCCACATCTCTTCTTGGAATTCCCCTTTGAGTAATATCGCAATTCCACATATTAATCTCTATACTGTCAAGTCACTCACACTCATTCCTTTCATTCTCAGATTTCAACTTTCTCATTCATCCCCAGTTTCCACCCATTGGTTCCTAATCCTCTATTTCCCTCTCTGGCTCCCTATGAGGAGCTCTTTGCCTATTCAGTTCCCCACCTCTACTCACCCATTCACTGCCCCTGTAGACCTCTCAGCACTTTTCTTCCCCCTTGATTTGCTGTTAGCCCATATGTTGGGGCATGTAACAGGTATGTGTTTAGTATGTCTGTCCACTTCCCACAAGTGGCATTTGAAATGCAGAAGGGAAACCTTTCACCCCTCTCAGCATGGGCTTATGTTCAGAGCTCAGGCTAGTTATCCCTGATTGACATGGAAGGTCATGGGAGAGAGGCTGCAGCACTGTTTTACAAAAGCATTAAATGCAGATTGAACTGTTCTCAAAGGAGAGAACACACAGAAAGAATCAAATGTACAGATCTGAAGCCTCATGAGTGAGGTTTGAGAGGCCTGTAGCCTTTTTGTCCTATGCTGAAATCACTGCACTTCCCTTTGCCTGTATTCCAGCAGGAAGGGACACAGCGAGCAGAGAACAAAAAGGCTTTTAGGTTCGTTGCCCTGAATTCAGCTCGATCTCTATTAGCTCAGAGCTTCACTTTCAGAGAAAACAGCTGCTGAGCTGAGAGCTGGAAGCAGACCCAGTTCCAGTGATATCTTCACAGAATTAAGCTCCAAAGGTCCAGTGGGTCACTGGAGTATACACAAAACCTCTCTTCTTGTGGGGCTTATAACCTAAATAAATGTGGACGGATTATCTTTGACGTGGAGGTTAATTTGTTGACCCTTTTTCAAAGTCTGCCACTGCCATTGCTCAAAATCACTAAAAATGTTAGTATGGGTGTTCTTCCTTAGCATTGTTCACAAAGACACATGGACTGTTTTGGTTGAAATACTCCAGGTGCCTTTAAACTGGAGACAAGAAGAGACTTGCAGGGCATAGAGCAAAGCAATGCTACAAGCAGTTGAAAATAACTTTAGAATGAGTAACATTGGACACCCAGAAAAATAACACTGTTGCTTCTAACATGTATCTCACTGGTGTTGCGGTGATGGAGAATCTGCTCCTGTCAAAGCCTGTGAGTTACAATCCTTGTGCACGTGAAAGACACCCAGCAGAACAGGCATTTCTCCATGTGCTGCATATAGCAAAATCCCACGGCAATGTGTAACATACAGTACAGATTGCAGCATATACTGCTCGACGTTTATTTTGAGTCTTCTGCATTTTCATAAGACAAAAAAAATGTGATCTATATCATCTTACAACATTGGCAGTATGAAGCATACACACAGTATGCAGTTTGAACTGTAGCATATGTACAGAATGTTCACAATTTAAACAGGAGGAACGCAACTGAGCATCTATCTATCTATCTATCTATCTATCCATCCATCCATCCATCCATCCATCCATCTATCTAGGCCTACTATTATGATATGAAGAAACTCTCAAAGATCTTTTGTGTCTTCCAACTGAAAAATCCTCCAAGTTTCTCTTAGGAATTCTCCATCCCACCCTGTAAGCCAGTATATATATTTATATATCTGCAAATGCCTTCACCTCTCACCAGCCTGCACTTGTTTCTAGCAGCTTCCTAAGCAAAGGAACTACACTGGGAGGAATTTGCCAAGCTGATCTGCTACTGTCATGGTCTGAGAGCAGTTACAACCCACCAGCACAGATAACAACTGGCTACAGTTGTGTATTTTCCAAATATAACTGTGTTGGCATTCCTCATTTATGACCATGCTGCAGCATGAGCTCTGTAGAGATCTCAGAGGAGCTTGAAACTGAAAAACTGAAAACTCAAATTCTGAAGAGTAATTTTCACAGAATTATATAATTTTCTTTTGTTGGAAGAAAAAATCAAAATAATCAACTTTTGTCCCCCCTAACCCATGACCCTCAGCACCACATCTCCATAGCTTTTCAACCCCTCCAGAGATGGAGACTCCACCACTGTCCTGGGCAGCGTGGGCAACACCTGGACAACCCTTCTGGGGAGAAAACTGTTCCTCAAATTTAACCTAATCCTCCCTGGTGTACCTTGAGGCCATTTCTCCATTTCTTCATGTCTAATCTTATGTTAATCACTGTAAAACTAGGTAAACTGAGAAATTAATCCATCCTCCTGGGCTTCTGAAAGGGTTGATGCAGAAGAGCACCCAGTTCTCTTAGGGTACTTTCAGGCTATGTTTTAAAATCTCAACCAGTCTTGCTCATAGTTTAGGTGTGTGGTGTGGTCTTTTTCCATCTGCAACTGATCTGAGGCAGGCACGTAAATACAAACAGTGCCAATTAAGGAATATTGTGACAACCCCCCTTCATGCCTTCCTCCAGAACTCCAGTGATCCTCTCAAGGTTTCACTATTTTGAATAGGGGCAAGAGATTGCTTGAGCTGCCATCACTATTTAACTGTACACAAGCACTTATTTGTTATTACGCTGAAGTAAAACACTAAATTTTCACAGCTGAGGTCTCTAGTAAAGTAACTAATATTTTACACACTGTTTCACATCTGCAGTGCAATGCTTTTCAGTTCTAAATTACCGCTTTTCTGTGAATTAACAGCATTAGTAGCTAAGAAACCCCTTGGGATTCCCAAACAGGGGATTTCAAATACAGTTCCCTGAAAAAAAAGCCCTACAGAGCGATGAGTAAAACCTTAGCTTCTCTTGGGGTTTTCCCTCTGTGTGCTGTATTGCTCAATGAGTGTCAGGTTTTTTGATCTCAGGAGGAACAGCTCATGCTTTTAGGCAGTAGTGACCAGATTTTGTCTGAGATGCTTCAATAGAAGACATATTAATCAGATTTTCTCTGGTAATTTTGAGCATTTTACTGAAACCAGCAGGAATATTCAAGGAAGGAGACAGGCAGCACTGCCAATTTCAAACCCTCAGATATGAGTCAGGCCTTAGAAAATTATGAGACCTGCTAAGTTGGGAAGGCTTTTTAGTGAACTTGTCTTTTTTTGTCTGATTGATAAGATCCATTTGGGTGTCTGTGATTCAGAAAAAACTTACAACAGGGCAATTCAGAAAACAGAGTGCTGTACAGCACAGTTGGAATACTGAACGCAACTGAGAATGAGTAACATATGTGAACTTCTTTCCACCAGCGTTCAACCAAATGCAGCTGCTGAAGTATCTTCCTCCATCTTTCAGCATGAATTTGTGTTAACAGTGTCTTACTGCAGTGTTTCTGGGTGAACCTGGTACCAGGCTTTTTAGAGTTGGGTTAATGACCTCGTCGGTCTTGAATTCTAAATGATTCTGTTATTCTATATGGCTGCAGAACTGTAAGGTATTGAAGGCAGGGGGTTAGACATTGGCCCAGGACAGTGGTGGAGTCTCCATGCCTGGAGGGGTTGAGAAGCTGTGAAAACGTGGTGCTGAGGGATGTGGGTTAGAGGGGACATGGCAGTGCTGGGGGAATGGTGGGACTCAATGATCCTGAAGGTCTCTTCCAAGCAAAGAGATTCTGTGATCCTCTCTCTCTTGCCCCTCTCTATACCACTTAAGAGGACCCAGCACATTGCACAGACTAGAACTGGACCTGACTTCTCCCCACGCATTAACAGCCAACCTTCACTATTCCTGTCTTCTTTTATCCCAGTTTTAAGTTGGGGAGTTTTATTTGCATTTAAAGCAGGGAACACACATCGGGTGTTTTGTTTGGGCTTCTGAGCCCTCTGGAGCTGCTCCCTGCTCCAGCACAGCACCATCCACACGAGGCTCCGTGGGGACACCGAGCCTTGTCATGGGGACATCGAACCCCACCACGGGGATACCGAGACCCATCATGTGCCACCACACCCCACCTGTGCGGACACTGATTCCCCACCTTGTGAGGATAACGAGCCCTCCTCACGGGGCCGCTAAGCCCTCCCGCAAGGCCACCGAACCTCCTCAAGGGGTCATTAAGTGCCCCCATGGGAACGCCGTCGCACTCTGGGGACAGTGACAACCGCCCAGTAAGGCCACCGAGACCCCTCGGGTAACGCGGTCCCCCGACCCGTGCTGCAGGGCGGGGCAGAGTACGCGCGTGGGGGGGCTGGTCTGACCCCGGACCCCGCTCCCCGCCCCTCCGCGGAGCTTCTCCCCCCCAATCCCGGGGCTCCCCCCGCTTCCACCGCCCCGGGGAGGAGCCGCCGGTCTCGGCCCGGTCTCGGCTGGGAGCAGCGAACCCCGCCGCCCCCACCTCTCCGTCTCCCCTCCACCGCCTCCCGCCCTCCCCAGCGGGGCTCGGCGTGGGCGGGAAGCCCCAGGACTAGCGAAACTTTGCCCGGCGCTGGGATGGGCCCCTCTGGTGGGGCCGCGGCCCTGCTACTGGGCTGGTGCCTCCTGCTGCTGGTGCTGCTGCGGCGCCTCTGCGGGATTTGCTGGAGGAGAAGGTACGGTGGTGGTGGTGGTGGTGGTGGTGGAAGAGAGACGGGGGGGAGGGTCCCTTGAGGTGCGAGTTGGGGGGGACAGCTTCTGGCTGGGGCGCCGGGAGTGTTGGTGGCGGTGGATGCTCCGATGGTCGGTAGGGTGTTCTTTTTGGCTAAAAACCCCAATGTTAGTTGTGCATCTTATGGAGAGAGACCCAGTGGGGCGTTGGGCAAGGTCCAAGGTCTGAGGTGGGCACGTGCTGCTGGGTTGCAGCGTCTCGCTGACCGCTTTGCCCCATGATGAGCAGCTGATGATGGTAGAAGCCCCCAGAACTCACCCATGGACAATTTTGGTGGCTTTTGTTAGCGTCCCTCACAGTTTTACCTTAATTTTCTTTGTGGCCTGAAGCTTCGCAGTGGGGATACCAGTGTTTTGGGACAGTGGAAACTGCTGGGTTTTGTTCGCGGCAAGATGCACATGCTAGAAGCTGTTTGTTCTGGTTTTGAACAATACCTGTTTGTTCTCAACTTCAGCATGAACCTCCTACTTGTGGTGACCCTTTTCCCAGGTGTTTTTCATTTGTTGCCAATACTTGAGGCTGGTCCTACAGCTGATGAATAGAAGTGGGTAGAGGCTGCGTGGAGGAGGAGTGAAGAAGGGGCGGGGACCGGTGTTCACTGCATGTGTGTATACGCACTATGTGTTTACGTAGACTTATACATTATGTTTACGTGTGTCTCACTGACTGCAAGCAGAGCTGGGTTATTTCTGTGGTGTCCCTTTTGGAACTATAGTTACTCTAATGTGCATTACAGAGTCTCATCCAACCTGTAAGTGGTAGATATCCAGCCCTGTGGTCCATGGTGGGGTTCATCTCAGGAGACAAACTACTTGAGCAAGTAGCTTGGGATGGGGCTACATGGTTCAGCTCAGCTTACCCCAGTGGATAGCTGCTGCTCCACTGGTCACTGCTCTTCTCTATTGTTTATCTGACCGCTTGTGAGCTTCTTCTGGGAATTAAACCAATGCAAAAAAAAAAATCATGATTTGCTTTGATGAGTTTATTTTCCTGCAAGTTGGGAGGTCAGTACTGAAAACATAAAGGGTCATGATTTGATAGTGTTTTAGGGCTGGAAGCTGCTGTAGTGGCTCAGGCAAATTATAAGTTTGTGCCTATCATTGGTAGAAATTCTTGTAGAACTGCAAAAGACTGAACTTTTCAGAATGGAAATAGGCATAGCTTCTGCTTGTGAAGGTTTCAGCCAGATGTGAGTAGTAAGGGGAAAAGGATCAAAGAACCCATTTTTGAGCTATTCCCATACCCCTTGTGGCTACATGGAGAGTTTTTAAAGTCAGCTCCAAAGGAAAATTGTTTCGACATTTATGCCACAACAGAGTGCTATTATACAGGAGGCCTCTGCAAGAAGACGTGCTGTCTTGCCCAGAAAAGCAAACTACTCTTTGATTAATGAACCACTGCTTTAAGTCCTGTATCAAGGAAGAAGACAAAACACTAATGTGCAAACAATTTGGAAAAATTAAAGTGAAAAACCATCAACTTCAGTGTGGCGTGGCCCTCAGTGAAAGGTACTGCTGTTGGAAATATACTCCTGCTCCAGAAAAACATGCAATTTGTTGGGTTTTTTTTAGCAT
Organism: Rhinopomastus cyanomelas; assembly: GCA_013400115.1. NCBI lineage: Eukaryota > Metazoa > Chordata > Aves > Bucerotiformes > Rhinopomastidae > Rhinopomastus > Rhinopomastus cyanomelas. Next base: position 600,545 of record VXBP01010623.1, on the reverse strand, counting down.
AAAGGAAGGAAAGAAATTACCAGAGTAATAAAATTTAGCATTGTAACCACAGCTGCACATGGGGTTCCATCAGGACAGCAACAGCAGTCAGATGTGTGTGTGTACAAATGAAGAATGTTAGTAAATAAATACACACTGCCAAGTGCTACCTGTGCTTCGGAGTTCACCAAGTTTTTTTGATGGGTGTTGCCTCTGTCCTGCTCAGCTGAGGCAAAGCATGACTGAGAATTACATGTCCAGGAATGTATCGTTGCCCTGGTGGGTTTGTATGTACCAAAGAAGGAAACTCTCCAAATCCATCCCTGATGGAGGATGTTGTAGGATTTCACCCTTCTTGGTGTGAGGTGCTTCTGCTTAATTTCCAATCGGGCCAAGTGCTTGGTACTGGAGGAAAGATCTTGTTAGAAGAGGTGTTGTACTGACTAATCTGCAGTGCGGGTGGTTTTAATGTGACATCATGAGATTTCAAGGTTAGTTCAGTTTTCTTATTGAACTGTTCAGATCTACCCTTTAGAGACAGCAAGGAAACAGAGTTTCCTTTTAGTATAAATGTTTATCGTTTGAGAGCTGGTGGCAGTAATAACACAAAGGAAACTAATTGGAGACTTTGCCAGGTTTTGTATCACAGATGGTGAAGAAACTGAAGGAGAACAAAAGTTTCCTTAATCACAGGATTTTTATCTTGAGTTAAACTTGGATGTCAGCTGAGGCTCGGTGCCTTCTGCATGCAACAGAACCATCTCCCTCTTACTGGTTAATGAAGACAAGCCGGTCTAGGCGGTTTGCTGGGGAGTGTCTCCTCTCCAGAGTGAACTTAGTTTGTGCTGCTGCATGAAAGTATTTCTGCTATGGCAAGGACTGTTGACTTCCCAGTGTAGAGATTGTAGAGATTATTCTCTTTTGTCTTTGTAAACTGTCTAAGTCAGCCGCAGCTTTATAGGCTTTTTTGTTTTCACGCTGCTTTTCCATAGTCTCACAGTTTGGTAGGTGAAGCCGATTCCTGTTCATCTTTTAGCAGGGATGTTGCACAAGTCCGGGAAGGGCCCTTGTGATCAGCAGGGGTTGGCTTCTGGTGCCTTCTGTAGTTGTGATACTGGTCCCACTTTTTCTGGCTTTGACATTTATTTTGGGCTGTATTTATTGCATGTCCACGACTGAAAACAATCACTGATTGTAACCAACAGTCTGGAGACAAGGCTGGAATCCTCTGGCTCCCTCCTTGTTGGGTAGATGCTGTAAATTGTTAGGAAGAGGCTCAGGCAGACCGTAGATTAAAACCACCAGCTTTGGGAAAGGTGTCAGTGAAGAGAAATGAAACAAAGATTGTTGTGACTATATTTGTCCATTTAAATTGCATTGTGCTGTTCTAAGGTCTGGGTCTCAAAGTTTTTCCAGTAAAGAAGATATAGACCTAACCTGGAAATGCTCATGAGAGGTTTACATCTCCTGAAAAAGTTGACAGATGTCCTGTAAGAGCTGCACCAGTGAGGAGGGGCTGTAAAAATTCCCTCTGCAAGGGAGGTTGGCAAGGTTGGTATTTTGGTTGCTATGATTATTATTTTCACAGTTGACATCATTTTTGCAGGGAATATTGCAATATGTGACACATGCAATCTTTGCGGGATTTATTGTACTGCCATATAGGAATTCCCAGGCTGGAATGAGGCACGTGTGTCCTATTATGCTATTTCTGACCAGTTTCTAATGCATCAGAATGTGAATTAAAGAAAAAATGAAACTATGATTGTACATTGAAGTCAACTTAAGCAGAATTACCTCAGAAAGTATTTTCCTATGATCTGAGTTACAGATTTAAAGCCTCGTAGGAGCAACTGTGCACCTCCAATCTATACAATTGCTTCAATCTGAGATACTTCTCCCAAACTTGCTCTTTTGAACCCAGATAGATATTGTTGAAAAGGATATAGATTTCGTCTTTGCCTTCAAGAACATCTTATCCTTCTCTGTGACAAGCTGTGAGCTTGCTAACAGCTCTCTTACCAAGCGAATTGTGGTTCACAAGATGTCATCAGCCTGTCTTTTTTACCACTTCTGCTAATTTAGGCAATATGTTAAGGTAGTTTTCTGTTGGAGGGAACATCAGGAAGGATGGATAGAAGGAAAATCTGGCCTCTCCCTTCTTACCTTGGCTTTCTACAGATGCCTCTTTATCCATCCTTTCTGGTTGGAGCTCTAGGGAATTGTGTGTTTTTGTGACCTCCTTTTGTTTGATGTCATTGTCCACTCTTACTTCACTCTGAAAAGGTGAGGACTGAAAAAGTTTAAGGCAGAAAAGTAACAGTTCCATTTCTTAAGTAGCCTTAAAAACATTCCTTTCTCACCATCACTTGGGTTTTCTGTCAGCTGCGCACTGCTGTGCCAAGATATGGTGGAAGCTTATTTCTCCACTCATTTCTTGTGGTAAGGGCTTAGAGAAGGTTGAATAAATCAAAGTAAATAAATCTATAACTTTCTTAGGATGTACAAGACTCAAGTTCACGGACTTGTGTTCTATGGTACTAACAGACCTGGAGAGCCATTCTGTGGCAAGTCTTGTATGGTAGTGTGCCTCAAGATCAGTTTGGACTTTTTTTTCTTTCCATGCTGCTCCTCACACTTGTGATATGTTGTATTGGATGTTGTGTACATCTTGGGTTCTGCTTTTTATCAAGGCTTTGAAGATGGCACTGAAGACAACACCTCTTTTACCAGCTAATGGACTTTACCAATAGTTTATGATTTAGAGTGCTCTTTACTTAAGGTACACTGCCACCTAGCAACAGTTTCCCTTCCCTCCCAGTATTCTTGACCTACTTTGTCAGAGGTTGTTCAACTTTAGTTTGTACCTGGTCTGGTCTTGATTAGCATTTATAACTGATCAGCAGATGCATTCCTAATAACTGTATATTTGTGGGGAGGGAGATAGTTTTAGTGGCAATAACAATTGCTAGCTTTGGGTTTCTCACTAAAATACAGTGGGTTTTACTTTAACGTGGCTTTTTCTTCCAATTCTTTTTTTTAAAAAGCCTGTAATGTTTTTATTTCATTTTTCCCTTCAAAGTGGTTAGTTTTGCTTTCATCATTGTTCTTTGGATAAATTTATCCAAAATTTGGATAAAATTAAAGGGCAAGAATGGGAGCTGCTTTCAGCTCATTTTATTATTATTCCAGTGCAACATGAAGTGTGGAGCATCGAGTCAGAGCACTGCACATAATGTACAGTGCATTAACCCTTCTGCTCTTCCTCCAAGCTGATAGTCCTAAAGGTACAGACTCCTCCAGTGAGAAGGGATTTCAGTGGGGTTGCAGAGATTTGGATTCTTCCTGGGCTTCCAGTCTTGCCCCCTCCTTAGAAGTCTTCAAGGCCAGGTTGGAAGGGGCTCTGGGCAACCTGATTTAGTGAGAGATGTCCCTGCCCATGGCAGAAGGGTCAGAACTAGATGATCTCTAAAGTCCCTTCCAACATAAACCATTCAGTGATTCTAGGATTCTATGACTCTGCTTCAGTTTTCCCACTGTAAACTAAGACATCAGCATGGTCTCTTGGTTTCTGTGTAACACAGCTGAACACTTCACAGGGCACTCATGAGACATGCCAGAGGAGATGGAAAAAAAAAATTCTTCCATAGTGTAACCACTCAACATGTGCTGAGGAGCTGTTGCCTGCCCATTCTTGTTCTCCTGTATGCTGAAGTACAAGATCTAGTTACTGTTTTAAGCCAGAAATGCCACATTTTATCACAACATTCAGCTAAGCTGTTGGCTCATGTCAACCGTGTGAGTGTTTTGCTCAGTTAGGAGAATTCAGTCCCATATAAAATTGTTTGGGATTATTATATTTTTTCAGTCAAGTGTTTTAAGAAGTTGAGCTGAGCTTGTTCTGGTATAGTAGTAAAACTGCTCTCGGTGCTCTCATCCAGTCACTTATTTAACTTAGTGCATAGTAATGCCAGAGAGCGCAGGGAAACAGAGAAGCTAAAAGAAATAGCAGAAGTGCAATGTTAATACACTGTATGAAGTTAAGGAAAAATCTCACGGTGAAGTTGGCAGCCTCTTTTTTCTGAGTTTTGTAGAGCTGATTGGTAGTGGAGCCAGGCTTGGAACTCTTTTTCTTGACTTACAGTTTTGTGCTTTAACTTGCTGCCTTGCCTTTCCAACGTGCTTACCATATATGACTTTAGAGCTGTCTGGTAAACTCACTTTTTCAGCCATGAGGCAGATTTGGAATTCTGATTTAAAACTTCAGTAGCGTTCCTTTTTTCCTCTGCACCATTTACTGATCCTTCTACAAGATGTGTGTAGGTTTTTAGGCTAATATCCCTTTGCATGCTGTCTGGGAGAATTCTGGCTGACTGAGAGTCCCATAAAACAAAAGTTTCCTCTTTACAAACCACATGGAACTTGGCTGTAGCTATTCCGTTCCTTTTTCCACAAACTGTTTTTAATGGTGCCATATTCTTCTGTTTCTTCTTCTTGTTTGGCACATGTCAGGATTAAAAAAAAAATCTTGGCTCTTGTATGGAACATATCTTGTTTCCTTTTAACTGCTCGTACTTTCTATTCATAATTCAAATCAGCAGAAAAGCTATGGTTGTGCTTCTCATGATTTAATCTTGTGGTTGCCTAAGCAATATTATAATGTTCTTAAAGAAAATAATGTGCTCTCATACTCTAGGCCTGCTGTTAGGAGGTCCTAGTTGAACACAAGGGATGAGACACATGTCTCTGCTGATTTCATAGAATTGTTCGGGTTGGAAAAGACCTTCAAGGTCATCACGTACAACCATTAACCCAACTGTACCAAACCCACTGCTAAACCCTGTCTCTAAGCTCCAGATCTACATGACTTTTAAACACGTCCAAGGATGGTGATTCAATCCCCTACCTGGGCAGCCTGTTTGAAGGCCTGATGACCCTTTCAATGAAGTTTTTCCTAATGTCCGACCTAAACTTCCTCTGGTGCCACTTGAGGAATTCCTCTTGTCCTGTCACTTGTTAACTGTGAAAAGAGACCAACCCCCACCTCTATACAACCTCCTTTCAGATAGTTGTAGACAGAAATAAGGTCTCCCATCAGCCTACTCCTCTTCAGACTAAACAGTATTTGGTGGTGTTTTGACAAGATGTTCAAACCCCATGGAGGAATTTGAGGGAAGAACAGATGAGAAAATGAAGCTACAGTGGGATGTTGGGGGAGTGTTGTCTTCACACACTGCAGTGAAACCCGCGACTACAAGACTGTGCATTGCAGGCTCATGTTCATATTGAGAAGCTGAAGAAGCATCTCCATGGTCCATGATGTCCCAAGGACCTGTCATAGAGCCCATGCGTGTTTGTCGTGAGTTTACCAACAGACTCACACTGCACCAATGGAATTTTTACATGTGTGAGTCAATCTGTTACTGATGGCTAAGAACAGAGACCAGCACTGCTAAGGGTGGTTGCCCATCTGATTTCTTGTGGCTCTGCAGATAAACCAGCAAACCACTTAGCAGCCTGCTCTTTCCTCACCCAAGTTCCTTGCTTCTCAGAAGCCTCTTCTGTGGTTTTTCTTCCTGAGTGGTCATGACAAATTCTTCTGTTGCTGAAAAGATGGAAAAAAACATTACATTTTTGAATGCTACGTTGAAAAATTATCAGAGAAAATTGCCATGTTTTTCATTACTTTTCTAAGTGAGTACAATATTTAGAAAAAAATTATGGTCTCTCATCAACAGTGTATGACAATACAGAAGTTTTATAAATCAGCTCTCTTCTAATCTGATTACCCAAAGGAAGGACAGTTGTTGGTGTTGTCTTAGAGAGCATCTGGGCTGTTTCCAAGGCTGGTCAACTCAACTAACGCTACGGTAGTGTTTTGTCATCACTTTGCTAGGAAAGTGCCTCTGCATCATGTTTTTCTTGTGTTTTAGGTTATAATAGCTCCTCTGTAGAACCTGTATGTGCGATCAGTTGTAGACATGCTTACTCTCTCCAGCTGGTTTTTCAGCATAAGAGGCTCTGTGACTTGCATCTGAGAAGCATCTCTGGGGAAAACAAAAAGCTGAAGCAGTGGATTGATGACAAGGAATGATTTTTTTCTTTCAGCTATTGAGGAATTATCACTGATATTTACTCATCTTGGACTTTATTTAGACTGAAAAAACCTGGAAGGGAGGCTTTTTTTTTGTTTTGGTAGATACCAATATTTGTAAGATTTTGCCAGTGGACTGTTTCTTCCTTATTCCTCTCAAAGACTACAGTTATTCCACTGGATGAGATTATTTTGGTTTCTCAATCTTTTGGAAGGTTCTTAGATGTGTGGATGAGTTTTCAGCACAATAACTGGTTTTGCTTACACAGCGGATTCCCAAGCCCTACAGCTGAGGGTGAGGCACATTGCCAGCACCCACACTGCAACACTTGCGTGTGATTCCCGTTTGAAAAGGAGCAGCTGTGTAACTGTATGAGAAGTGAGAATGTCTCTCAGTTCAGGAGTCATCCAAGAACCAATTGTAAAACACAACGAACCTGATATTTGGGCAAAACAAGGAGGAAGAATGAAAGCACTGGGAGGGCAAGCTTGTAAGTGATGTTCTTTTTACCACCGAATACATGTCTGAAAGATCCTGTTTCAGCAGCAATGGGACTTAGGATTGTGTATTTGATTATGAAATGAAGTTCACAGTACAGGACAGTAAACAAAAGAAGTTTGAGTTTTTTAGTAGCAGTTGCTGTCAGGGTGTGCATGACTGATGGAGATTTGTATCCAGGTCCTGAAGTGTGGCAAACCATGTTCAGAGCCTGGGCTAGAGGTCTGAAGACCAAAAGAGGAAATTTTCAAGTCTGTGTCACAGAATCACAGAACTGCTTAAGTTGGAAAAGGCCTTCAAGATAATAGAATTCAACCATTAACCCAGCTGTACCAAGCCCACTGTTAAACTATGTCCCTAAGCTCTGGATCTACACAACTTTTAAACACATGTCCCAGCAACTTGCATCCTCGAAAGCCAGGTTAAATTATCAATCACCGCTAAGGAGCGATGCAAAGTTGTTCACAGCAGGACAGGAGAGTTTTACCCTGTGTGTCAGTGTTCAGTGGCTTGGGAAACAGCTGTGTGCTCAGTGTCTGCTTTGTAGTTGAACAGACAGCTGAATTTCTGGCATTGCTGCTTTAAGATGGAAAAATGGTAATTAAGCTTCAAAGAAATCTTGCATATGTGAATGAGTCAGAGTTAAGGGTTTTTTTCTGTAGGCTGTTTAGTTTCTTGCATGCTACACAGTGAAAATGCTGCTAGATCCTGCTTGATACTGCCACTCTAAAAGTATTTTTCTCGTAACCTGTGGACTTGCATGGGTAGAACCATATCAGCCGTAGAATCATTTAGAGCCTTAAAAACTTGTTTTTAAAATAGAATACTTTTTTTGAGGGAAAAAAATCTAAAATAAAACTGCTTGCTGCAGTGGTAAGAAGAAAATATGCAGCTCCAAAAAAAGGTTTAAGCCTCCTGACTTTGTGATCTCATTTGCATAAGTAAGATCTACCTTCATTGTATGGAACAAGGTGTCCAGGAACTCACAGCTGTTGTGACCCATCTTGTTTCCTGTGTAGTCTAAGCCATTCTATCACCTGTGTCAAACTGTGTTTGAACACAGTTGTACTTGAATGGGTGTCTGGAAAGATGTTAGTGAAAACTTGTGCACTGAAAGGGTTATCAGGCATTAGAACAAGCTGCCCAGAGAGGGGATTGAATTGCCATTGCTAGAAGTGTTCAAAAGTTGTATAGGTCTGGAACTGAGGGACAGGCTTTAGCTGTGGGGCTTGGGACAGTTGGGTTAGTAGTTGGACTCAATCTTAAAGGTCTTTTCCAACCTAAATGATTCTGTGACCAAAGCTCCTTGCTGTCTATCCTTTCTCCCCAACCCAAGAACAATCCATGGTGGGGTGAGTTGTGCTATATGTGCACTGCTGCTGTATGGTCAGTTTTTCGCCTGCTTCATTGCCTGTCCTGGAAAACAGGAGAGGAGGTGCCAGATTTTTTTAAACCAAGGCTATAAAAACCAGAGCTAATTCATGCGGGACTAGATGAAGCAATGCTTGATTTTTATGGGGTTTTTTTGGCTTAGACATTTTTTAAAAATCTAGTTTGTTTTGCATGCTACTCACTATATCTTATTGTCCGTAATAACTCGAAGAATACCATTTAGGAGCCAGGTGTATGTGGGATCTCAGGCCACCAAGTTGTGTTTCAGCAGTTTCAGAGACTCAAATACACTGTGTACCATAAAAATGGGAGGAATAACGTTCCTATCGTCAAAATGAAAGCCCAGGAAGATTTTTGTAATTGTTTTCAGTGCAAATGCACTGATTTGGAACATCCCATTATTTCTGTTGTTAGACCATGTGGGAAAGACACCTAGATGTAACTTTGCAGGTAGTTGGTGTTGTTAGAAATGGTTGGTAGAGGTACAAGTTTGATCCCACGGGCATTGAGTTGCAGACTCTTCACACTGGGCTTCACGCTGTTTCCTTAAGTATTGGGGATGGCAGGAAGATGACGATCCCCATGTGTGCTCTTTATGAATGATCTTGATGAGGGGACTGAGTGCACCCTCAGTAAGTTTGCAGACTACACCAGTTTGGCAGGGAGAGTCGATGTGCTGGAGTGTAGGAAGGCTATATAGAGGGACCTTGATAGACTGCATCAGTGGCCTGAGGGTAATTGTAGAGGTTTCAGTAGTGCCAGGTGTCAGGTTCTGTATTTTGGTCACAACAGTCCCCTGCAACACAGCAGGCTTGGGGAAGTGTGGCTGGAAGGCGGTCTGACAGAAAAGGACCTGGGGGGTCTAATTGACTGGAGGCTGAATATGAGCCAGCAATGTGCCCAGGTGTCCATCCAAGAAGGCCAACGGCATCCTGGCCTGGATTAGAAACTGTGTGTCCAGAAGGAGTAGGAAAGTGATTGTCCTCCTGTAGTCAGCACTGGTGAGGCCGCACCTTGAATACTGTGTCCAGTTTTGGGCACCTCAGTATAAGGGAGATATTAAGGTGCTAGAGGTACTGCAGAGGAGGGCAACAAAGCTGGTTAAGGGCCTGGAAAAGAAATCTTATGAGGAGAGATTGAGAGAGTTAGGGCTGTTTAGTTTGAGGAGGCAGAGGCTTAGGGAAGACCTCATCTCTACAGTTATCTGAAAGGACATTGTAGAGATGTTGGTGCTGATCTCTTCTCACAGGTAATTAGCAACAGAACCAGAGGGAATGGTTTCAAGCTTCAACAGGGTAGGTTTAGACTAGAACAAGACACTAGGGAAAAATTCTTCATGGAGAGAGTGGTCAGGCACTGGAATGGACTGCCCAGGGTGGTGGTTGAGTCACCATCCCTGGATAAGTTTAAAAGACTCTTAGATGTAGTGTTGGGGGGTGTGGTTTAGGGATGAACTTGTAGAGTAGGATTTTCTAACCTGAATGATTCTATGATTCTGTGATTCTGTGATGGGGGAACAAAGAAAAGGAAGCTAAAGGAATGCACGAGTCAGTTTATTTTCTATCCAAGTATGAATTTTTCTGCAAGCCAGTGTAGAATATGGACATATCTTCCATTTTCCAAGGTTTGGCTGGTCAGAGCAGCCTCAATAAACACACCTTTGCAGGCCACATTTCTCAAAACTGCTTTCTCAGTGTCACAGTTGGATTCAATAATGCAAATAAGGTCCTTGGGCCCTACTGCAATTCTGTAGATAGTAATTTTCTTCTGATTTCTCAATTTGCTTTATTATTGCTCACAGAATTCAGAGCACTGTAGAGGAGCTGTCCTCATGAATTCCCATTGCTCTGCTCAGGGGTAAGCCAGGCTAATGAGACCCTTCTTGGTTTCATTTGAGTGGGTTTTGCTAATTGCTTCTATCACACTGGAACCTGTAAGGGGATTTTCTGTAGACAAAGTGACAATACAAAAATGAAGCGCTTTTGTTGGTAAGTCACCTGGCAATTCCTCCTGGATCCTTAATGTAGCTGTCAGCAGGGCTGAGTGACTCCTTCACGTCCAGTGTCTCTAATTGCCCTTTGTTTCCCCTCTGTTACTGTGTTTCAAGTGATGGGATGAAACCCAAAAGCAGGTTGTGGTGGAGTGCATCTCCAGTCAGTGGTGAGAAGGAAAGAACAAATTAGGACAATCAGCATGGAGCTGGAGGAGGAATTTCATCCTGCCTACTCTCCTACCCTGTCCTCTGGTTCTCATCACCATCCCCCTGCTGCTTCAGCAAACCTAAGGAGCAGGAAAGTCAATGCTTCACCTTCACGCTCTCCCAATTATCCATGATGCTCATGGTCCTCATGATGCTGATATTCACCCAAAGCACTCACCCTAGATAGCATTAAGTCTTATGAGCTTCCTAAGAAAATGACTGAATGAATTTCCAGCCTCAGGAATGAGGTAAGTTAGTTGAATGTACTGAGGAGTGCACAGCCTCTCAGGCAGACCTCAGCTGTGGTCCCTTCCTATCTTCCACTTGATCGAGTAGCTTAAAAGCTTCTTTTCTTTCCTGCCACACCTGCCTTATGCAGGACTCCTGCCTTCACCTAGGGAAGAGATTGGAGCCATCACTATTCTCTTCATTTATCTAATTCTGTCATTGCCCTGACACTGGTGTAATCTTCTTGACTGGCTGATCAAACTGATTTTCAACAGTTTTAGACAGAGGAAAAAATTAGTGCATTTAAGTCATGCTTGATTTTTCTGGCAGTGTCTCTGTCATTCAGTCCAGCATTTTCTTCCTTTATCTCAAGTCCCTTTTGGTTTTTTTTACTGTGCTTATCTTCCTCCCTATAAAATATCTACTACAGCTTTTTCTAACCTTCAGGCTTCTAATTCTCCTAATCCTCTGTTAAAGAAGTTAACAAGTGATAACAGGCTCTTATCAGACTTTGTATTTTTGCAGTGTTTGACATGACTTTTTGGGCTCACTTTAGACATTTGAGGTTTTCCAGTAATTTCAGCAAGCCTAGGATTTTATTTTAGATACTTGCTCACAGCATAGAGCTGCTGTGGTGTCTGCAGCTTTATCATACAGTGAAATGAAATAATGTCTTCTCCAAGTGGTGCATATAGAGTTAGGATTTTTATGGCTCATAATGCATGAGGCAACTGAAATACTTCAAAATCACAGCAAATCCTGCTGCTGTGGGCTTTTGAGAAGGGAACAAAGCTGTGGTGTGTGGTCCTACTTCTACCAAGGAACCGCTTTGGATCTTGTGGAGAGAGTTTTGGGTTTGTGCCTTGCAGGATGGAATTACATGATAGTTAATGATGCTTTGGGGAGAGTCACAGTCACTGACCATGACAGATCAGCACATTTTAGCTGAGGGAAATGTGAGTTTCTGGAATTTTGATGGTAATAAAAGATGTAAGATGCAGAATGCAGCTGAGGACTTTTGTCTTTCAGCTGTGGACCACACTGGTTGTGAATTTTCTGACAAAACTAATCACGTGTAATTAGTGGCAAAGTGGCTTTTGAGGCAAAAAGATTTTGTGACATAGTAATTTTTGGGTTGGTTTGGTGGATCTGGAAAGTGAGATAGAATTTCTGAATCACAATTCATCTCCAGTTAGTGAGGAACTTCTCCCTTAAGAAGCTCCTCTGTTAACCTTTTTTCATAAAAGAGGGAATGCTTGTCTCATCAGTGATCATGTTTCATGCCATTGCTTTTTCCTTACCACCTGGATTATTACTTCTCCTAATCCTGATGTTGAATTCTAGCAGCTTCTTGTCAGCTTACAGCTTTATCACATCATCTTTCAAAAGATAAAGCTATTTTCTTCCATCAAACTGATTTATTTTGGTTGTGTTTTCTTTTTTTGTGTAGATATGGAGCTTAAGGATGTGTTTTAGCAGTGGACTTGGTTCAGTTGGAGTAATGATTGGACAATTATCTTGAAGGTCTTTTCCAACCAAAATGTTTCTTCAATGTGGACACTTGGAGCTCTGAGTGAAACTGAAAGAAAAGCCTAAATCCTTTTAAAATGAGTTTGTTTTTATTAAACTATTGACATTGGTGTATTTCTTGAGTTCACATTTGATCTTCTAAGCTTGTCTTTTTTCCCCTTTTTTTTTTTTAATTTTACATAAAGCTTATGTTAGGGGAACCAAGCTGTTTCTGTTTTTGGAGCATCCTTTGATCCAATTTGACTCAAGTCACTCATTTAGAGCAAGGATTCAGATGATGCCCAGTATATCTGGTTCCTGCAGAGGTTCCCATGATACAGGGAGGCTCTGTCCATTTTCTCTGAGTAATTACAAAGTTATCTGTGTGAAACTTGTACGATGATATAGGATCACTTGGAGTTTCTTGTGGATGAACAGTAAAGGAGTAACAGGAGGCAGTAAGTTTTAAGAGTCATTTGGCTTCTTGCAAGTGGTGAGCACAATAATTAATAAAACTTCAAAGCAAGAGAGAATGTGGAACAAAGAGACAGTCAGGCAACTTGTCTAATTCCCTTGAATGTACGCTGCTTCACAAAGAACAACTGCAAGAAGCTGGTAAAGTCTCTTTCTGCTCCACAAAATCAAAACGAAGGAACGAAGTTGCTTTCTGGTTTTTTTCAACCTGCTACTTCTGCCAGATTTCTTATGTTGGGCACACGATGTGGTGCAAAAAGCATCTGTAACCTCAGGCTTTCAAGAAAAAGGCCCATGTTTTATACATTATTCTCTTCCATGAATACCTTCTAGGAAATGTCTTTTGTTAGTTGTGCTTTTTTTTTTTTCCCCCCAGTAACAGAAATACTGCTCCGACATGTTCTGCACTGAAATGTCAGCGTTGTGCTGTTGTGTAGGTGGTGGTATGTATTATACACAGTTTTCAAACCCCGAATAATCAGCGATGTGCATGGCTTTGCCAGGGAAAACAAATGGCTGTGTCACTCTGATTTCGGTATATCAAGAAAATGTAACCTATAAAAGTTAATTAGCATTCTTCCAGAAGGGGGGTTGTTTTAACTAACATCTTTGTTTCCATGTTTTCGCTTTTGTCAGAAGTTGGGAGGGGGGTGTTTGATTCTGTCGCTGATATATACCCAGAGATTTGCAGAGGATTTCACAAAGTTTTAGCTACCGTGCATCAGGCCTTCCTTTTGCTCTCACATGAGCAACTGCTTAGATACACTGAATATGTTTATTCTGTTTTTCACATCATTTTTTAGAGATTTGTACACAGGTCTATAAATAGAGTTCTGATGGTACTCCTGTTATCTGTCAAAATGAGGTTTCGACAGCGATTTGTAGGATAAATCTTACCATTGCCGCTGAAATCCTTACCGTCTGCATTGCCAATAGCTATGGGGAGGTGATGGATCTTTGATGGGTCTGTTCCCTGTGAGACCTCTTCAACCTGGATTTGTGGTTGGTGGCTGTATCTGAGGTACAGCCATTGCTGCTTTGAAACAAAACTGAAGTTTGAGCACTCATTATACTGAATAAAATATTATCACTTTATTTTTCTGTGTAACTCTGCAGTTCGTTAGCCAACCTCCAGCACTTTAAAAGCTCAGAAATGGAAAACGTTACTGTTTGCACACCAGCACTACTTACTGGTGCTAAGGAAACTTCTAAAAACTAGGAGCCAGTTCCTTTTGTTCCTCATCACCACGTTTGTAATGAGGATTTGTCATTTCCTCCTCACTGGTGACTGCTGCGTGTTTCTCCTCTGAGCCTCAACAATTTTTTCACTTGTAATTTCTTTATTACCTTCTTTGGTGATTGATCTTCATGAGAGGGTTTGGGGGCTAAAAATCCCCTGAAGTTGACATTTCTTTTGCCAGATGGAACGCTTTGCAATCTCTACCTAAATAAATATTCAGCACGGTATTTTACTCCATTCATAGTGTCATTTTACCTAAAATAATGGTGAGAAGCAGAGAGATGGCATGTTAATGCTGAATGACCCGGACGTCATTTTTAAAAACAGAAATACCATCAAACTTCATCCCTTCTGGTACCAACAGAACTGAAGCCATTGCTCTATAGAGAAAATATTATAAGCGACTATTAAATATGTCAATCTGAATTGACTGCAGGAAATTAATTCCAGGAGAAAGGGTTAATATGTCATTATTATAATAATTATGAGTCTTGGAAAAAGAAGTATTAGGAAGTGAGAAAATAAGTGTTGCGTTCAGTTCAAGCTCTCTGAGGGGTTGTGTTTTTTGTTTTTTGTTTTTTTTAAGCTATTCTATGCTTTACTTGTGTGATAGTTCTGTATTACAGGGTGGGGACAAAAGCCATACCTTCCTTAGTGAGGCCCTACCATAATAACAGTTACACAAATGTGTACTAGTACCTTTATGCTTCTATAGAAGTGTAGCATTTATTTTTATCTACTGATATATAAATATATATAATATTTAAAACCAGTCCTTTCTCTCCTGTCACTGTGCTGTGCCATATGGTGCCGAGCAACATGCCAGATGATAAAAATATTCCTAGAACATATGATATCATCAGTCAATTCAAGAGGGGTGAAACTTCTTGACCAAAGCGCTTGTGGCTCTGATGTGTTTTCCTAGGTGTAAAGTGCGTATTTGGAAATGAGAAAGTGTGTCCAGGAGGTCTCTCTTTATGCAAAACCAAAAAATGCCAGCCTAGAAAATGTTGCTTGGGAAATAAAAGGTTGACAGTGAAGAAATTTTGTTTTAACAAAAGGATTCATGGTCTTTTCATAGCAAGAAATGATTCAGCTTCCTCCTTTCACTGTAGATTGCTGATAGCCGCTCGGGTGCTGGAACCGTGCCATGGGGAATGGCATCTCTCCATCTCCCTTCTCCACTGGCAGAGAAGAAGGAATGTAGTGATCAGTCAGAGGATGTTCATCATTAGTGCAGACAGCTATCTGTACATGCTTGGGAAAAGACTGCATGTGCCCAGAAAAAAAACCCCCAAATTAAGAAAAAATAGATAATATTAAGTATTATGCTTTCCAGTAGAATAACTGCAGTTATGCTGGGTTCTTCTTACTTTATTTTGAGCTTGTGTTTTACCTGAGAGTGTCCTTGGTGTCAAATCTGTCATTCCTGAGTCAGTTTTTTATTTTTACAGATTTCAGGTGCTTAACTCATCCTCAGTTCCCCTCCCATCAAACATCTCTTAGGGCTTTGACCTGTTGATCTGTAGTGAAAAATTGTCTTGCAGAAATTACTGAATATTCTAGGGCAGAGGACTCAGTTATACAAAACACACTTCAAAAGTTTCTGTTTGCTCTGATTGTTATAATCTGATTTATACAATGAATGAATTAACTGAATGAAAGGTAATGCTCAGAAATGTGGGTAAAAATCTTTTTTCATGTTCCTCAGGCTCAGATCTGTTATGTTGCAGCCTCAGTCATCCATGAAGTTCCCAACAAGTCTATAACTAAAATGTTTAAAACCTTGAAAAAATGTATATGCAAGTTAAAAAAAAGGTGTGCCAAGTAAAATTTGTAAAACAAAGGGAACAAAGTGTAAATACTGTCGTAATTTAGTACGTGACGATTAGGTCTTAAAGTCCAGTTCATCTTCCCTTCTTTCTTATTTAATGCTCCTCCATAGAAATCTCTCTTCAGCCCATACACGCATTAGCAATTCAGTTTTACTGGTTAATATACCTACAGATGGTTTTGTGATAGAATATCCTTATCAGAAGGCAGACTTACGAACAGTCCTCCACCCCTGCCCTCTGATTTATTTTTTTTTATTTGAAACTCAACTACATGCTTGATGTAGTGCTTTTACGATAACCCACTAGTTTGGTGAGGGGTGCTTTGAACTGAACTTCTTGAGGGTCTGCAGAGGTCCGTCACAGCTGTGTTAATGGTTGAGCTTGGTAATCTTACAGGTCTTTTCCAACCTAAATGATTATGTGATCACACCACAGGCAGTTTAGTGATACTATGTTCATTTCAGGTTTGTGTGTTTAATTCAGAATCAAAATGGGATCAAGACCAAGAATCTCTTAGACTACATCACCTCTTAGAAGCTGGGATTCCCTCTATACAGCTCTATTTACCTTGCTAGAATCCAGCTTGCTTATGCTATTTGTTGGTGAAACAGGACACATTTTTGCATGTATGCATTTGAGAATATGAGAACCTGCTAATTGTGAAAATGAAGGACCAAGGCAGGGATTGTCCCCTTGTACTGGGCACGGGTGAGGCCATGCGTCAAATCATGGGTTCTGTTTTGTGCCTCTGACTCCCAGAAGGGCATTGAGGAGATGGAGTGTATCCAGAGATCAGTGGAGCTGAGGAAGGGTTAGGAGCACAAGTGCTTTGAGGATGGCTGAGGGAACTGGGGCAGCTTAACTGAAGGAGAGGAGGTCTTTCTCTCAATGCGCTGAAATGCAGGAGCTTGGAACAAAGTGTGTGCTGGTCTCTTTTCCCAAGGAAAAAATACAGGATGAGCAGAAGTGGCCTCAAGTTGCACCAGGGGAGGTTTAGGTTGTCTCTGAAAAACAAATTCTTCCCCAAAAGGGTTGTCCAGGGCAGTAATGGAGTCCCCACATCTGGAGGAGTTGAAAATTTGTGAAGATGTGGTGCGAGACATATGGGTTAGTGGTGACCTGTCAGTGCTGTGTTAGCAGTTAGACCTAATGATCCTAAATGTCTTTTCCAACTCAAATGATTCTGTGAGTCCAGCCCATGCCACTCTCATGTAGCCTCAGCAATGCTGCTTCTGGGCTGCGGCTCACTCATTGCTGTGCAGTGTACCTAAAGAAAGCAAATCAGCCACAGTTTGCTGCGTTGTTATTATGTTTTAATATTTATGAAGCAGCTCATAAACCTTGCCCACCTTAGCTAACCACACTGTAAATCGGGGGTCCTCAAACCTCGGCCCGTGGGCCAGATACGGCCCCCCAGGGTCTCTAATGTGGCCTGCTGGTATTTACCCCACCCCACTGGGAGATGGGGGGTGGAAGCCGAGCAGCCGCAGATGAGTTCCTGCCGACTGCGCAGCTGGGCGGCTCCCCCATCTCTCCCTCCCTCCCTCCAGCTCTCAGGCAAGACAAGCCAGGCAGTATAAACTATAGCCCGGCCCCAACACTGGGACAGTGAACTGGCCCCCTGTTTAAAAAGTTTGAGGACCCCTGCTGTAAACATTTTTACTGGGGCCCTACGCTCTTGCAGGTGTTGAATGCTAACTAAAGACCAAGAAGTTATAGGCAGTGTGAAAGGGATTTGCAGGCTCTTACTCCCTTAAACATTCTTTCTCATGAGGGATCACGTTTTCAGAAAGAAAAGAAATGCAGTTATAAGCACAAAAATATTCATGCCTGTATGGGTTGGCGTGGTTAGCTCACTCCATGAGCAAGTGCATATTTGAGCACCTGATTCCCCCTTCTGAAGTTGTGCAGGGTTTGCACCCACTTGCTCTAAACCTGAATGAAGTTCTAAGCTTGCATATAGGCTGTTTACATTGCAAATCTCTGCCTCTTTTAGAAAAATCCAACTTTTACTCACTTTGTGTGAACAGCTCGCAGGATTTTTGAGAATTCATTTTAACAGAAAACAGATGGTTTTGGAAAGCTGAAAGGAAGAAGGAAGAGGAAGAAACCGGAGATCAGAACTAAGAGGTATAATATGATTTGAAAGCTACCATGATACGTTTTTATTTTTTAAAGATTGGAGATTACAACAATGAGTAGTCTTGTCTCCTGCCAGTCAGTGCTGTAGATGTTTTTGAAGAGGTAATTTTATCATTTTTAATCTGGCAAGTGCTCAACAATAAACTGTTGAGCTCAGGTTAACATTCCTTCTTGAATCCTATGGCTGGTTAGGAGATGTAGTTTCTGTGCAACATCTAACTCTTCTAGGACATCTATGTGCCAGCCTCCTTGTTCCCTCACAGTGCAAGGCCCTAAAGGCTCTTGTCTCAGTGCTGAGGTGAAAGGGGACATCATCTCCCAGACAAGGGAATGCAACTTCATTAACATCAGCGAGAGAGCTGTGGCATTCTGCTCTGCTCAGCCTCTATCTCTAAAGATACCTTCTGCCTCTCCAAGGCTCCCTGGAACAGAGGAACCTCAAAAAGGCACTTGGCAGTCCTACTGTGAAAACCAACAGCCTGATCTAAATTAGTAGGAAGAGGAACTTCCTCTTGCAGTACCAATATTTCTTATTAAAACGAGAGGACAGGATTTAAATATAGCATAAACCTTCCGGTACTGCGTGGTATTTCTTGGAGGACTGTGTTCACTGTGTTTATTTGCCTCAGGGGTAACGCTTTTTTCTGTACATCGTGAGGCTCAATAGTCTGGCAGCGGCAGTGCTCAGAGCTGCTTTTCTTGATACTGTGCATCTGTCTCTGTTGTGATGGTATCTACAGCAAAGCTGATAGGAGAAGAGAGTGAAGATGTCTCTGGACGCTGTATCTCAGCATTGCTGTAGTTGGGGTTTTACAAAAGGTCTTGATTAACTGTTGGTGGAATGGATGCCCTTCTAAAGGGAAGAGTGATGTTAAATGCAGAGGAAATTTTACTGTGAGGACTTTGAGGATTAATTATTGCTCTGTGTCTCCACATGGATACCTAATTCTGTTTGGTTTATGAGAGGAGGATCACAGGCAGTTTATTAATGATCAGCATTTGGTCCACACAACCTTTAATTGCTATTTGAAACTTAGGACAAATATTTCTTGAGTGAACCTACCATAGTATCTTCTTTACACCTTTATATTCTTCAGGGACTGATTTCCAGTGACTCTGTGGTGCTGGTGTTTCCTCCTGAATGTTGTGATCTTTCAGTAGGGGAATTTTTCATAACAGGCCTCTAAAAATGGCACTGATGGGAGAATATTCAAATGCTCAGATAGATGGAGAGTTGGTTATAAAAGCTTTTGCTTTTCAAACTTCGCTCACAAGCAAGGGATTCCATTTTAAAAATACACGTTTCCAGGCATTGCTTTTATTCTATTCGTTCCTAGAAAGCTGCTGTTTGCAACCTGTGTTTGGTTCTCAGTAGCAGACAGTTCCCCCAATAAGAATAATATCTCTAGATATTCTCTCTAACTTTATCTACCATATGTCTGTATTTATTCAGACAGGTCAAACTACGTATGTAGCTTGTTAAAACGTACAAATTCTATTGCTTTTCTTATCAGGTTATATCGTTACATATTCTAATTGGGGCTCCTCTGAATAATCATTCCACCTCAGTGTAAGTCAGTCCAGAACCAGTGAGATAAGTTACTACTCAAAAAGAGATAGTTAATCCAGATGTGTCTATATGTATCTGCCAGAACTGGCAGATTCATCTAGCTGGGGCTTTGTTTTTCTTGTAACTCGTTAAAAGTGATTGTTCTGGTAACACCTGTGCACAGCATTTCCAACTGGATTTAAAATATCCTGGAAATTTGGTATCCAGTGAATTTTGGAGACACTTGTATTTTTCTAAGCTCTCCTGAGGATAAAACTCATTGTGTGTGAATGTGTCCAAAGTACTGCCACTTCTTCAGTTGAAGCAGCTGCTGTAAAAAAGGAGCCTTTACACTAACAGCTACATTTAAAAATTTGGGCTGCTCTCAGGAGACCAGTGAATCAGTTAAAAAAATTTTATTAACTAAAAATCCCCCTGGATACATATAACATGTTGTGCACACTGACAGGCCTGAAGATTTCTGAAGGGCTGCAACAAGTACATGAAGGCTGGAAATCTAATTTGGAGATGCAGTGTTATGAGACAGCTCAAATGAGGAAAGAAATTAAATTTAGAACTTGTTTAAAAATTTTACTGGTGCAAATATTGGGTTTTTTGTTTTAAAAAGAGTTTCTTAGATGGTCAGTAGAGGGCAGGCATATTTTATTTCTGAAGAACCTTTGCGCATTACTGTGCACGAAGAGTATTTTGTTCTATCTTCAGGTCTGAGGAGTGTTAAGTCTACTTTGTTGTACTCCAGTGACATAAATCAGCAGCAATAATTTAAAAAGACATTGTCAACCTCTTTGAGGAGCTAAATGTCCATTTTAAAGCAATTGGAGGATATGAGTTATGACTACAGGCATTTAATTTCTGTGTTTAGATTGTAAAACCCATGGCATAAAAAACCTGAAATATTGCTGCTACAGAGCACTAGTGAAGAATCATTTATCTGCTGAATTCAGTAAAATGCAGTAGTTCTTTCTGATGTGAGCTACTATATCACTAATGGGGTGGAAACACACTCTTGAAAGTCATGATTGTTTAAATCTTCAGCTTGGTAGCAGAGATTCTTCTTGAAGATCTGACTAGCCAAGCGACTTTAAAGCTAAAGGAGCAATGCCTCTTTTAATTTCTACCTGCCTGCTGCAGTAATTGAAGCGGTGTTTGCATTTCAGCGGGACAGAATACCTAACAGGTTCTGAGTACAGGAGAAAATCAGTGTCATATCTGATTAACTCCACCAGAAAAAAATGAAAGCAGATTTAAAAAAGCATTTATCCTGAATAATTTTTGCCCAAATACCTTTTACCCCAAAACAAAACACAGGCAGGAAGCACATTAATAGCAGTGCATCTCTAATCTTGTCATGGTAGACAACTTTTAAAGCCTCTCAATGGCTTTCATTCTTGCATAGAATGAGCAATTAAAGCATGAATGTTGATGCTGTGGAAGACTATAAATTTCACTTAATCTGTGTCTAAGTGTACACATGCACACAGGAGTCTAGTGGTGAGCTGGGTACAGTTGGGACTTGGTTTTTAAAGGTTTTCTCCAACCTAAATGATTGCATGAAATCTTATTTACGTGTACAATCAAACCTGCCACAGGGAAGCTACACACGTGAGCAGCAGTAATGTGAGACAAGGGTTATATCGTCTCCCGTTTCATTCTGTGGCTTGACAGTTCCATTTTTTTATGGTAAGGTTGACAGTCATGTAGACACCTTTAATTAGGATCAAATACAGTTTGAAGATTTGTCCCAAAATATGCAGTTTGTGTTCACTTTCTCTTCTTTGTATCCATCATGAGAAAGTCTTCACTATGTTTCAGAACTGTTCCAGGAAGAACGATGCTGGCCATCAGCCCAAACTTCATAGGCTTTGGATTTCCTGGGTGTCAGACTGCCTTTGTTACAACCATGGGTGAGGTGTAGAGGTCCTTGTATCACACTTGTAATCAAAAATGAAACCAGGTTTGTGTGATTACTGTCAGAGGATCACAGAATTCTTTAGGTTGGAAAGACCTTTGAGATCACAGAGTCCAAACATTAACCGAGCACTGCCGGGTCCTCGCTAACCCATGTCCCTCATACTACATCTCTATGGCTTTTCCACCTCTCCAGGGATGGGAACTGTCACTCTTTTTGAAGGAGAGATGTGACCTTACAGGCAGGGAGCTGAATTTTTTATGCTGCTTGTGCCTTCCAGATGGTCTCTGGGATTAGTCTCAACTTTTCCTTCTAGAAATTAATGGTTGTCCATATTTTCATGCCATCCAGTTAGACGATGAATCTCTAAGAAATGAAAGCTGATTGAAGAGATGCAAATGTTAGAACCTTCAAATGATTTCAATCAAAATTGGACTTGCTATCCTGTGGGTACATGTTACTAAATTAACTGCAATTTTATCTACTTGTATTTTTGTTGTAGTCATCGAGGCAGATGGAAAAACTGTCCATATGCAGCCTTTATCATAGGCACAATTTAGAGGATATACTTCATTCTAGTCTTGTGCTTAACCCCTGAATGGGCTACTGTTACTTTTCCTATGAAATGCTAAATGTAAAATGTGAGCTTTCTGCTTAATGCTTTTAGGTGAGTGGATTTCACAGCACTTAGAGTCTTAAAAATTTATCAGTGTTCTATTCTGATGATGACACTGGGTCTTAATGTAAATCATGTTATTGCGTTATTCACAGAAATAACCTTCATAAAGCAAACAAGTAACTGTCAAACTTTTAATAGCTGAGCTTTTCAAAAGCGACTTTTCTCCTTTAAAATCTCAGCCTTTGTCTCAAACTAGTGAAACTGCTGCAGTGTAAATTGCAAGATTGTGTGCACTGATGACATCAACCTGAAACCAAGTCATTTTGTAAAGAAAAGAGCTGGTGGTTTCAGGAAATGCTTTGATTTTGGTGTTGTGTTGCCAATTTCTGTAATTCTACTGTTGTATTCTCCTCCTCAATGATTTCTATGTCCTGCAAGTCTGTCAAAGAAGTAGGGGAAAACCCATTTATTCAGAGGAACTATGAGATGGATTTTTAACACAAATTTTTACATGAATTTTTTCCACAAATGCTATTTTTACAAAGTGAACAGAGATTAAAGGTTTGTTGTTATTCTGTGATTAGCATTGCTTAAAAATTCAGACTTCGTTATGTTAGTACTGAGTGTGGTAAAAGCTGGAAATAATTTCTCCTTCAAGAAGCTGCATTTTGAAAGCAGGACAAGCAGATGGCATTGGAGAAAACAGGGGAACTGGCATGGCCTGCTTGATATTAGGTCAAATGATTTTGTTGAGGAGTACTGGAACAAGGTCTTTACTACTGTCTTAAACAAATCAGAGTTGCTGATTTAGCTTAACCAGTGTCTCTAAGGCTGCTGTGAAACCTCCTTAGGAACAGCATGAGGACCACCTAGGGGCTCCAGCAGTTTTAAACCCCTCATCTAAATAAAGCTGAGGATCAGCTGTGGCCACAGTCAAGTGTGATTTGTCTTTCAGTGCTGTTTGTTTCTGGTGAAGCTATTTTGTGCTGCATATTCTTGTGCTTGGTCTTCTCATCACTTGCCTCCAGAGCTGCTGGAAAGTGGGTGTTTCCATGGGCCTTCTTGTGCTGTTTCGTTTCGTTGCACCTTCCTGATGCAAAGAGTGGTATTGCAAAGTGTTATAGGAAGCCAATAGTATGGGCAACTGAATTGAAGTAATTCAGGTGTCACTGCAAGGTGATGATCAACATACGGTTTAGCAAAAGCCCATGTGGTGAAGAAGACTTGGAAGGGAACTAAGAAATAGTTTCTGTTTGGTAGGACAGAAGAAAATTGCATGGCAGAATAGGAGATGAGTAGGGTGGAAGGGGAAGATTAATGTGTTGGAGGCCAAGAGAGGTAAAAAGGAAAAGAAGTTAGGGAAAGCCTGAGGAGAAGTGGTAGAAAGGAGGAAGGAAAAGACTCTTGTGTGTGTCTTTTACATAAAGACTTGTGTCTGAGCAGCAGCTCGCTCAAAAATTAGCAAAATCAAAAGAACCAGGAGACTTGAACAGGGAAACATTAAACTGGAAGCAAAACAGAGGGAAAGGGCTTGCTTTATTTATTTATTTTTGTCTTTCTTGGCAACAGAATACTCCCAGATTGCTGCTTTTCTTTTGCTTTTTTTTTTGGTCTTTTCTTGCCTTTTTTTTTTTTGCTAAATATCCGCTGATTTCCCAACTTCTCCTCATTCTCTAAACTGATGTGGGACTTACAACTTTCCCATCATAATTAGTATTGTTGTGGCAGTACCACCAAAAGTCTCAAATATGATCAGGACCTTTCAGGGAGAGAGGTTATGAAAGCACGCAAAGGTGATAAATTTTGCATCCTGAATCCTGTGTTAAAAGCTGTTCCAAGCAATGTGAAGGCTCCTATTAGTGTGAATGAGTGGTTAGTGTCTTAAATGTGCTAGAAAATGAAGCACTTGTCTGCACGCTGTAGGAATGTGTCACTGGGAGATGTAATGCCTGCTCTGAGCAGAGCAGCAGAATTCTGAGATCATTCATCCCAAGATGCAAGACCTGAATCCTAGCCTGTTGGAAAAAGTGGGAATAGGAATTTAGCCCTGCAGCTTCTTGGGCAGGAATTACCTCAAGTGTTTCTAGGTGGTTCTTGCACTATAGTGGGCAGCTGCAAGATGGTCCTACAGAAAAAGGTTTGATCTCAAAGCATAAGCTATGTTCAGTGTGAACAGAAGTATCCTGGCAGGGCTGAAGAAAGTCAGATGTAGCATTTGTCATTAATTCCCTGGCTATTCCTTTTTCCAGTTGCCAGGTCCACTTTGGCCCTGGTTTGATACCCCAGAGAGATGTTAGAACATTTCATAAGCACCTAGACAATAATCAGGTGATAAAAATCAGCCAGCCAGCATGGGTTTGTCAAGAACAAATTGTGTCAAACCAATATCATTTCCTTCCTTGACAGGGTAACCAGCCTTTTGGAGAACAGAGAAGTGGAAGATGTGATGTATGATCTATGAGGTCTCTTCCAACCTTGATAATACTGTGATACTGTATCTTGACTTAAGTGAGGCTTTTGACACTGTCCAATGTGACATTCTTAGAAGCAAGCTTGAAAAATATGGCCTCGATGAAATCACCATAAGTAGCTGCAAAGCAGCTGAACAAGTGTTCTCAGAGAGAAGTTCTGGGTGGTGACAAGCATCTCACCTGGCTTCAGTTTGATGCCAAGTGAGATGTTCACCACCACACAAAAGTCTTGTTCTCTAATACATCATACAAAATGCTAATGAGGAAATGCACTTTCTGATTTTACAGGCAAATGTGTTTGGTTGAGGGGAGGTTTGCAGCACCTTGGAGGACTGGATCAGTTTGGAGGGGTCAATAGAAAAATTGAGCAGGTGAAATTTGCTAAAGAACTGCCCTGGGTAAAGATATGGTAAATGCACTAAGACAAAAGGCAGAAGTAATCACAAGGCAGAAGTAGTGTCTGGGGTTTTTTGGAGAACCACAAGTGAAATATAGCTCACAAAGGACATGCTATTGCAAATAAAGCACCTCTTTTTTTTTTTTTTTTTTCCTCCAGGATTCTTTAACAGGAGTGTCATGTGTAAGACATGGGAAGTAATTATTTTGCACCATATGGTGCTGGTGAGGCCTCAGCTGGAGTATTGCATCCACTTTTGGGGACTGCATATAAAGAAAGATGTAGATAAATTGGAGAGTTTCCAAAAGAACTCATGAGAAAATGAGGAATGTTAAAAGCATGATTTCAAAGGGGAGGTTGAAGTTTAGTTTGCCTGAAATATCTTGTTCCCCTTGCTCCTTTTATGCAGAGGAATGGTCTAGACAGTCTCTTGAGGTCTCTGAGAGTCCTATAGTTTTGTAGTCCTAGTGTAAGACTATCAGAATAACATACTCAGCTCAGTCATGATTAGTTGATGGCACAGCAGAAGCACCAGAAAAGATTTGAAAGAGGAAGCAGATACCTGGAGTGGCATCAGAGGGGGTTTCAGTATAAATATAGCAGTAAAGAAGATGGAAGTATTTTAGGAAATGGAGAAGGAAGTCATTGTTCAAAACGGATATCATTAGTAGTGCTGTGAAAATCCACTTTGGACACTGATTATTTTTGAGAGGGGCACGTGGATTTACATATCTTCACTTTGACAAGATACCATCCTTCAGCCCTCAAAAGTTTCTTTCTGAGAAGTTTTCTTCACTGGCAATTGCTGATTGAATCCACATTATATTTTTTCCTGATTTTAAATGCAGTAGAGTGAGGACAGTGTTTTAGAAAGTGACCATTTTTAAGGAAATAAGTACACACTTAAAGTAAGTGGTCAGGTAGTGCTTTCTCTTTCAGATCTTTCAATTCCGGTGTACATCTGCTGAATTGCATCAGCTAAAGTTCTGGTAAAAAGTGATTCCTACCATTGTTCTTTGTTTCTCTGCTTTTTCTTTAGAGCGGTATGATATATACGTGGCACTTGGTGCCATGGTCTAGCCTTGAGCTCTGTGGTGACAGGTTGGACTTGATGATCTATGAGGTCTCTTCCAACCTTGGTAATACTGTGATACCTACAAGAAAGTTCACAGTGTTTGCAGGGCACTTCAGTTTCAAGGAAATTCAGTCCAAGTGCTCCACAGAAATACAAAGTTACAGTAAGCATGTCCAGATGAACTCTGGAGGAGTTTACCTTTGTATTTATCTGTGCTGTGTAATGTTCTTATGGCCACCAGCAATATTGACTGACTCATTTATATAAGTCTTTGTAAGCTGTTAAGTGAGGAATAACTATGACTCACCCCCCCCCCCCCCCACCCACAAGCGCTAGATTTGCAAGAAAAGAANACAGTAGAGTTAGATTTGCAAGAAAAGTAATTTTTTTACAGGAACAATCATAGAATCACAGAACATTAGGGACTGGAAGATCATCTAGTCCAGTCCGCCTGCCACAGCAGGACCACCTAGATCAAGTTGCACAAGAACATGTCCAGGAGGGTTTTAAACATCTCCAGAGAAGGAGTTTCCACAACCCCCCTGGGCAAGCCTGTTCAGTGCTCTGTCATCCTCACTGGGAAGAAGTTCCTTCTCATACTGATGTGGAACCTCCTATGTTCCAGATTACACACATTGCCTCTCGTCCTATCATTAGATGACTCTGAGAATATGGGTAGATAGACCTCAGTGCGTTTTGAGATAGTGGAAGATTCCCCAAAGTTGTGGGTATTTGTAGAATAGGTAGGAGTCTCTTACTCTGAAGGATAACACTGCCAGTTTGTTCTCCCTAAGCTTTGTGGCTGGTGGAGCAGAGGAGTTGTGGTCATGGGTGCATGTTAACCTGGTCCTTCACATCCTTCCAGACCAAGGTGTGGCATGGCTCAGGGGAGCAGAGACCCTTGGTTTTGTTATACCACAGCTTCTCTGCCTTGGAAGGCTGCTCATATGTATGACTTGGGTGGAAACAATCAGAGTCATAGAACCATTTAGGTTGCTAAAGACCTTTAAAATCACTGAGTACAACCATTAACCCAGCTGTCCCAAGCCCACCTCTAAAGCACGTCCCAAAGGTCCAGGTCTCCACAACTTTTACATATATTTGGGGATGGCAATTCATGCCACAGAGGGCAACCCCCCCTGTGGGCACCCTGTTCCAACACTTGATGCAATTGTTGGTAGGTGTGAGCACAACCTATAGCTCAACTCATCCTATTCATTCTCCAGTACAATGCCTTGAAACCGTTTGTGTCCACATGACAAAAAAACCCCAGTGAAAAATATCTCGTCTCTTAGATACACAAACCACAAAAAAAGCAAACCACAGGGAGGCAGCTCAAAGTTAACCATTCCTAATGCATGGCTTTTGTTTAGTGGAGATTATAGTGTGTATGGGCTGTGGGATCACCCCTAACCATAATTTTTTTCATAGCTGTCCCATGGAAGGGATCAAGAGGGCATGGGGAAGTTGTTCTGTGTGTGTGTGGAGCCACACGTGGGTGCAAGTTAATCGAGTTTTTAAATGTATTTTTAATTTTTATCTCTGAGTGATGCTCTATTATCAGCTAGATGATAAAATGTCTTGAATAGTTGACTCTAGGGCTTTGACTAAACTGCCCATGAATGCTGAAACCATCTGTTTTTCTGGACGTTTGTCAGGGTGAGTGTGGCAGAGGCAGCTGTTTGAAAAGGGACGCTTTGGATGATGAACCAGCCCATTGTTTCCAAGCGATTCACTTGCATTCAGAGGCTCTACCCAAGCGTACTATAGAGCAATCAAAATCAAACTATTGTTTGTACCAAACATATTGATCTGAAAAGGAGGTGGTGGGATGACCACATTGGAGATGCAAATAGTTGTTTTGAGCAGCTGTACACTGGCCAGTATGGAACCACAGGAGGAAACCTGCATCGAAGCTAGAGGGTCCCCACACCCTACTGGGGAAAGAGAAAAGCTGATGCCAGCTTTAACTCCAGTCCACAGCAAAAGGGAAGGCTCTGGACTGTTGGTATTGCTGGTAGTTTGGGTTTTTGCAGCCGTGGTTGACATTAACCCCGTAGTGCCTTAGTAATTCAAGTCAATTATTTGGTTTTTTGGGGTTTTTTTCTGCTAAGAGAATTTATTAAGAGGAACATTGCCTACAGCTACTGCCACAAAATGTAGGACCAAGCGGATTGCCTAGATGCCATGAATCAGTTTTCCCCTCTATAAAAATTAATTGTGGGATTTTTGTTGTTGTTTTCTGTGTGGAGCCGTTCACGCACCATTTAAAGTTTTTATAATTTATTTATGACAATGAAAATACAGCAACCCAATTGAAACATATTGCGGTGTTGGTTTCCCTGTTAAATATAGCTGTCTTATCTTGGTGGCAAGCAGGGGGGAAAGCTGATCTTTAGTGCATGTAATGAAGATTAGAGCTTTTTACTTTAGAGGAACTGAGGAAGCTGCACTTCACCCATTAACATTTGAAGCTTTTTAGTTGTCCTTGTCACTTCATTGCATGCATGCTAATATCTCCTCATATAAAATTTAATCTGTCGAACTAAATGAAGGAATTAGTATCTGAAAGACATCTTTCATTAAGCAATTAACGAATCTTTCTAACAAATCTATGAAAGCATATGTGTTTATATTTAATAAAGTATTTGTGTGATCAGCCAATTACGATACACAGCAACATCTCTCTTGTTTATTTGCAATATTACACAGAATCATAGAATTGTCTTTGGTTAGAAGAGACCTTTAAGATCATCAAGTCCAACCTTCAACCCAAAAGGGTTGAGCCAAACTTACAATTAAGTTGTTGTTATACCTTAGGAAACGTATCACAACTGTCAACAACTGTGATTTGGGGACTGCACTACCATAGAGCTCAATATCTCTTTCTTTGGGTAATAATCTTTTTCCCTGTTTCTGTGTGCTTCACAGATGGAAATGATGAGGCATTAAGAATCTGCAGAGGGCGTATGTTGAAGGATATGTCTTTTTTAAATTGGCAATGATGTCTCTGTTCAGGGGAGCAAACAGAAAGTGATGAGGTGATCATCTGCCCCAGACACAACATTGTTCCTTTCACCGCTTCACTGGAGATTTTCACGTGATCCCTTGCCTGAACCATCACTAAACTGATGTCAGCCTCTGTGTAAATAGTGAAAAACACAAGTGAAGATAGCGGTGCTGCCCCTTTTTACCACTATTCACTTGATTGGGATCTGTTTTCTTAGAATATAGGAGTGTTTCCTTCCTGGGGTTCCTTCTCAACTTCAGTCGTCAGAGTGTACCATCTCATGTATAAATGTCCAGTTGCTGCGGCACAACAAACTGTCAGCTGACTAGCAGCTCTGTAATATTACTTTTTTTTAAAGCTACTTACGTTCCTTGAATAAGGCACTAATTGCTCTGTGGTTTGCCCTGCTTTTGTAGATTTATTTTTTTAAACGAATTCTTGGCTTGTGCACTTGTTTGGAGAAAAGGTTTGCGGTAAAGTAGATGAGCCATAAATCATAGAATCATAGCATCATGAAATCATTTAGGTTGGAAAAGACCTTTAAGATCATAGAGTCCTGTTAGCCTAACTGCCCCAAGGTCACCACTAAACCATGTCCCTACATGACTTTTAAACATGTCCAGGGACGGCAATTTGACCACCTCCCTAAAGTACTTGGGTGTTATCAAAAAGAATATGGCCAGTAGAAAGGCTTGAGTTTTCACTGCAGTCATTCCAAGCAACATTAAAGCAGATAGTGTAACAAGCTTGCTTTGACTCATTTGCTTATCTTTTGTATTAGCAGTTTGCCACTTGCCTGTTTCAGAGCCAGTTCTCCATGTCTTAAGATTACCCTGTGGCTTGACAGCTATCAGGCATGTCTGACAGCACTAACATAGTGTAATCCTTGCTTTAAAGTTTGGGAAAAAAAAAATGTCGGTTCGCTGGTTGCCAGAGGATGACACCGATGAGTAGGAGAGGGAAATGCTGCACCAGCAATGAAGTTCAGCATTACTGAGGAACCAAAACACCTTCTGGAAGGGCTGGGGGAATACTTGAGAGTTGTGGTCTTCTCTATGGCATCTGTGAAAGTCTGCTTCACTCAGACTCTTTCACATTGTGGTGGAGGCTGGAGTCATCTGCTCAAGAATGCACCAAATACTGAGAGAGACCCATTCCCATTCTGAAAGAGCCCTGGGTGCTCTCAAGCATTAGTAGCTTCCCTCTTCTTTTAACCTTCTGATTGATTTCACATGGCTTTGTGGCCATAGGGGACACTTCTTACACCGCTTTTTCCATATGCCTTCAGTGATCGATTCCAGTGCCCGACTGCAGTGCATTTCCTTTGCGCCAAATATTAGCAGCATGAAATTATTGCTTAGTTAAATCCAAATAATTTGCCAAATGCAATTCCTGGAACCACTTCACTCCAAATGGAATGACGCAGACAGGGGCTATGTCAGTGTTCGGTTATAGTCTTTTAATGAAGATTAGTGTAGTGGGAAGGAAGGGGAAACCACTCATTCATTCATGCACAGGTGTCCTGAAGCATTCCTAGCATAGGCTGATGTTGTTTAGGAACAATTCCTCACAACTCTTTTTGTTCTGCAAGAATTATTTCCATTTGTGAGGTTTTATCCGGTTGATAGGGGCTATGGATTTGCTCTTGCTTGGAGCTGCATAAGTAACTCTTGCAGGGGTGTAGCTCACAGGTCAACTTCAAGCTGTAGGCAAATTCTTCTGCTGTATTTCCAACCCTAGTTTAGATTTCTGAGCAGGATACTCTGGGGTAAATTTGCCAGTTAAACTTAATGATATTAGATGTCTTTTCCAACTTTAATGGTTCTGTGATTTTTCTGATCAGAGATCCTGTGAATAGTGGCAGGCATGTGGGGGTTATTTTGTGTTTGTTGCGCAATCAGGTATTTAAGTATTCAGGTGTTTAGATTTTTTTTGTTGTTGTGGATATAGTTGGACTCTGTGATCTAGGAGGTTCTTTCCAACCACGATTATTCTGTGATTCCGTGGCTCTCTAAATACCTGCCAGCTATTGAGCTTCATGACTTTGGGGGTTTCTTCCAATCCATTGTTGTCTGAGCTGCCATAACCTTAATTAAGGTTGCCTTCTCAAAGTAATTTTTTTTCAAACATGTTCTTGGAAGTGTTGGATGGTTAGTAAGTTTAAAGCAAATTAACAATGCTTCTTCCCCCCCCCCCAAAAAAGCTGTTTTACAATATGTCTCTTGTAAACTTGCAGCTTTCTAAGTTTCTGTATTGGAATCTGAATTGATTATGGGATTTGATGGATTGTATCCTATTAGTTCTTTGAAATGTAGGAAAGAACCCTTGACCTATTTTTATTTTTTTAAGCTTTATTTCATAAATGTTTTCAAAACTCTCTGAAGATCAAGAAAGCAGGGTCATTCATTTAGATTTACTCTAAAGACCAGTGGTTCATGGCTAATGAATGTATGCTTTATTAATCAAATGTAAGTAGCTGAAAGAAGCCAACCCCAATTCACTTACAATTGTGATTTTACCCTATTTTAACGTTATTTTAATGAGCTACAGATTTGAATGTGGGCTTTGTTCATCTGTTGCTTCCACTCAATTGCAGTTTCACCCTAAGAAGACACAAGACAGATTGATCAGGCTTCCAGTCATTGTGAGACTTAAATGAAGTGAACAGGGCCTTATGTTTCAAAACCAAATGAGAGGATTAAAGCAACAGGGGGAAAAAAAAAGAAAAAAAATTCTCCTATGTTATCTGTCTGCTGTTCTTAAATTTTTTTTAAACTACTTGCCACTACGCACTTTTGCTTTTACTGTAAATACAGCCTAGAAATAAATTTTCATGGCCGCAGGCACCAATCAGCAAGTGATACCATGAATAATTAGCACTTGGAAACACTTGTTCACGTTAGAATATTTCTTTTGATTGCCATTTCCAAAAACACACTCATATAATAGGACAGTACATTTCTTTAAGGTCTAATTGGGATGAAGCTCTGTGCCAGCAGTTATAGGAGTACTATAAGCAAAGTTTTCTTAATTTTAGTCCTTTTTGGTGTGTGGGTAAGTTTTATGCTTTGTGAGAACAGAAAAAAAAGAGTCTTAAGTTAAACCATAATGATGCTTTTATATTTTATTTTTTATGCTATAAAAGGCACTTTTGAACTTCAATACAACCGTATCTAATACTGTCTTTGCAAAAATATATGGAGGTTGCAGCCGCCTGTGAAACAATTAAATGGCTTGTGAAGACACTATAAGCAAGAATTCTGTGTTTCTCTTAGGGACTCTTCAGTTAGCTTGAGGATGTCCGATTCAGAGTAGCAATCCCTGTGAGCTCCATTGGACATGAACTCCAGGAGCAGCAACAGTGCAGCAGCAGCAGCAGCATGCTCTTTTATCAGCTTTTTCTTTGGTTTGTATGTTTAACTGTGTATGTTTGTACGTTTGAACTGTGAAGTCCATCAGAAATGCTGTGAAAATACTCATCACGCTCGTTATGGTGATGCTGTGTTCTGAATGTCTTTGATTTACCTCTTTTGGTGCCAGTTACACATCTCATGTATCCAAACTCATATCCTCTTGCAGGGTGACTTTCTGTTCAGAAGAACCCTGCCTGCTGGTTCTGGTGCCCTGAGCAATATGGGTCATTATCTCACATGACTTGTAGGGTTTTTTTACAAGAAGAAATGCAGGGTTTAAAAATGTTATTAGAGAGAAAAACTGCTATAGAATCCCTTAAAGTAAATGTTTTTGCAACCCGATCTTTGTTGGATGCTTTGACCAGGAGAAGATGTTGGCTATAGCACCAAGGTGAAAGGCAGGTAGCTTGGAGCCAGGCCTCTTCTCAATGTCATCTAGTGAAAGGACAAGGGGCAGTCGGTGTAAGCTGGAACATAAGGAGGTTCCACATCAATATGAGAAGGAACTTCTTCCCAGTGATGGTGACAGAGCACTGGAACAGGCTGCCCAGGGAGGTTGTGGAGTCTCCTTCATTGGAGATGTTTAAAACCTGCCTGGATATGTTCCTGTGTGATTTGGTCTAGGTGATCCTGCTGTGGCGGGGGGATTGGACTGGATGATCTTTTGAGGTCCCTACCAATCCCTAATGATTCTATGATTCTATGACTTGCCTTACTACACATTGAGCTGTTCGATCAGTCAGGACATTCAGACAAGCTCAATATGGAAATCATGGGAATTATGATCAGATTTGGGAGTCCCAAACTCCCAAATTTGCATGTTGTTTTCTCTTGAGCATTCAAACTCTCCTTGTCTGTCTAAGTGTTAGACTAATGTCTATCAGCCTCAGGAATTAAATGTGTGAGAACGCACACATTGATAAGAACAACTAATTTATAATCAACGCTGAGTCTTTATGCAAAAATTTAGAATAATGCAGGTCTTGAAATCTGTCTGATTCCCACACATTGTTTGTTTTGAAATAATGTGCTACATTAAGTATTTTTTAGGTTTTCTAGGGACATGCTTGTTCATAGACCTTTTAAGCATTCTCAGCCTTTATGTGGCCATATATGAATTCGAGGAATTATGTTGTGTGCAACTGTGCCCAGCTGAAATAAAAAGTTATTTTCTTTTTTTTTTTTCCACCCTGGACCAGAATTCAGAAGAAAGAGCTAGTGGTGGTGAATTTGAAGCACCAATTTACAGTCTTCAGTATGTTAATTTTTATGCACACCATGTGGTATTATTTAAGAAGAAAGCTTTAAGTATTTGAGTGTGTTTTAATAGAGTTGAATTATTTTGTGTTTGGTGAAAGTGTATGCAAAGACCACAGCACACTGTGTGATGAAATTTTGTGAAGCATTTGTGGGCTAACTTTCTGCTGGGTGGTGCAGCTGGTGAATATTTCTGTGTTGCTTCTCAGTGTTAAACAAATTTCTCTTGACATTCAGTATATGTAAGTAACTGAGAATATAGTTCATTTCATTTAGCATTCAGTCATCTAAAATCAAAGCATTTGGGATATTATTACTTAGCTTTCATAGAAATGAATAATCTACCATGTATTAAGCTTGCTGTGGTTAAAGTTCCCAACCAGCACAGAGTTACCATCTGTATTTTTTCATATTATTATTGCCCTCATAATAAGTTCAAGGTGAGCTTCACAGGCAGTAAGCTGCAAGTCATCTTTCATATGAACACTTCAGAAAAGCAGTCTTGACATCAGCAGCTTCTGCACCCTTCCACCTCTAATATAAAGGACTACACCTGTGTTGTTTTCATTTCTTCTTTATTTTGTGGCAGCCCATTTAAAAATATTTAAAGCAGTTAAAAAGATTTCTCTGCAAATGCACGTGAAAGGAGGCAATCATTCTGGTAGGAAAGGCCAGGAAAAGTCACAAAAGAGGCCACGGCTAGACGATAAACATAAAGGTCCAGGAGGTATTATGATGAGGTTCACAGATACTGTGTTCCAATCAAGCTCAATGAGCTCTGAATTCCTATTATGTTTCTCAAGTCTCCAAAAAGACATGGGAAGAAACCAAAAGTTTAAGTCAAATGAAAAAGCACTTAAGCCAAGAGCACATGAATGTATAGCTCGGTAATGGAGCTTTCATCTCCCAAATAAAAAAACAGATCAATTCAATTGGAACTAAAGTTTTCTTCCCCCTTTGAAAAAGTTTGTTTTAATGAGTTTCCATTTTATGCACGGGCAATGCTTTAATCGATGCTGCTCCATTGAAGTTTTACCCGATGAAGACACAAGACAGATTGTCCAAGCTTGCGGCTATTGTTGGGAGTTGATGAAGTGTATGGGCCCTTATGGTTGATAACAGAAGTAGATGGTCAGAGCCAATAAATAAAACTTTAACTCTGATTGTTGGGTGCTTTACGCTGAAAAGCTTTCTATTACCATGAATCTTCGGTTTTGAAGGACTTGTGAACCCAAAGGCAGCTCATAGCTCTGTCACACACACTAAGTCGGTCAGACAAGCAGCAATCTGTCCTAGCTGATAAACCCAGTTTTGTCTTTTGAATTCTAGACTTCTCTCTTCAGGAATCAACATTGTTAATATCTTGACAGACCATTAACTCCATAATACAAGTATCTGCTGCCCTGTTGTTTTGCCATAAAAACGTGATGCTGGTGGAAGTTAAATTGTGCAGTCCTTCATAGTGTTTTTTTACAAAGGAAATATCAGAAAAAACAGTCTCAACAACTGGTAGCCCATGATAATGTTTGAGGAAATTTGTAAAATATTTTTTATGATGGTGCTGAAGAGTCACAAGTGCCAAAAAGCCACATTCAGTGCAGTAAGAAACCAGAAAATTAACCCTAGGTGGTTGAGTTTTGTCAATGAGAAATGAGATTTAGCTCACAGATAGAGCAGTCTTGGAGCTAGATATGTTTGTTGCATGGTCCAAAGACATCTCAGTGGCCAGAAGACGAAATACAAATTTAATTAAAATACCCTGTATATTTACTGAATAACTGTAATTCACAGAATGACAGAATTATTCAGGCTGGAAAAGCCTCTGAGATTATCATAACTTTAAAAAAGAAAATCTGTAGCACGTTTCTGTGCTGCGTTTTGTCTGTTCTCTGTTATTCCTTACATCTGAACACAAGAAAACACTTTTTTACTGTGAGAGTGGTCAAAGTTGGGAACAGGTTACACAGACAGGTCCTGGGGTCTCCCATCTAACAAGATATGGACAAACAACTGTAATTGAATAAAATGTTGTGTGTATGACTCCTTTGGGATACGGGTAGTTGGAAAGGCTGAAGCTGGAGTAAGATTTGAAATAGTAGGAGGAAAGCCAGCTACTAAAATCTGTGTGTTGAGTGGATCCAGCTAAGCCAGTTCCATGGCAAATTAAAGATCAAGATGATTTATTATTGAGCAGCCTTGTTGAGCACCCAAGCTGAGGTGCTCAGGTTTGCAACCTCAACTTAATTCACCAAGAGTTTCACCATCTCTCATACTGTGCAGGATCTCTTTTGGCTCATTCAGCAGATAAGCCACTAACTGGATTCCATTGCAGTCAGCTGATGACACTTCCATTGTAAAGTGATGATACTTCCATTGTATTTGTTCATTCATTGCTGTCGAAAAATACCGTGGCCTAGGAAATGTTGGTACCATGACTTGTTATTGAAGCAGGGATCATGTATTTCCATGAGCAAGATCTTGTAACTGGTTCCTGCCTCTTTTTCATAACATGCTTAGAGATTTAAACAGGAAAAGCAATACAAACCTCTGGGTATTATTGCATTAAGCTGTGCCAAGTGGCTTTGTGCAAGCAAATCTCCTTGCTGGGGAATGCATAATGTGAGCCCTTGCAGTTGAGATCATTCCCTTGCCAATGCCCATCCTTGCACAGAAGCTTCAATTCCAATTCTTTTCCCAGAGAAGGCTTGGGGCTATACAGACACCCCAAAGAATCAGTGAGAGAGAGAAAGGCACAATCAGCAGATGAAGTAGTTCAGAGTCTCACCTTGCCATTCCTGGTAGCATGAAGCGAATTCTCTGGGAAGTTTCAGATTTCAGAGCTCTCTCCAAGCAGGGAGTATGGTGCTCCTTCCTAAGGCATTATAAGTCTGTTCCTGGGTATTACCTGGCACAGGGAGGCATGCCTGCCTTTTCCTCATGAGAGGAAGTTATTCCTCTTTCTCTAATTACGTGGTGTAGGAATTAATTCTTTTTATATTTAAATCGGGTTTGGATTGAGCTGCTTTTATTCATAAATACGCCTCGGGTTATAGAGTTTCCTCAGTCCCTCTGCTAGAGAAGACACTGTTTGTGTGTGTCCTGTTTAATGAAAGGCAAGGTTGTTGGAAGAGGTGCTGTTCATCATTTAAGTTGGGGAAATGAAATATGCAGTCAAAATACTGGCTGTATTTCGGATAAATTTGTAGATCATTTTCTGTCCCTCACCCACAGTTGTAGAACATGAGGACCATGGAATCGTAGAATCGTACAATGGTTTAGGTTGGAAAGGACCTTAAAGATGACACAGCACTGGAATGGGCTTCCCAGGGAGGTTGTGGAATCTCCTTCTCTGGAGATGTTTAAAACCCACCTGGATATGTTCCTGTGCAACTGGATCTAAGGAATCCTGCTGTGGCAGGGGTGTTAGACGCCGTGATTTTTCAAGGTCCCTTCCAATTCCTGATGTTCTGTGATTAAAGATCATTTAGTTCCAACCCCCTTCCATAGGCATGGACACAGACATCTACTAGACCAGAATGTTCCAAGCTCCATCCAACCTGGCCTCGAACAGTTCCAGGGATGGAACACGCACAACTTGTTCCAGTGTCTCGCCACTATCATATTGGGGAACTTTGAGGAAGCATGTGGGATGTAGAGAAGGGCTAGGATGTATGTAACCCTGAGGTGAGGCTGTGTCACAGGTCCCTCATCCAGGCTCTAGCTTTGCTCACGAGCTGCACAACTGCTCAGGAATGGGCTTTGGCTTTCCTGGTAAAGCCCTGACTCCAGCTCTGTTGCATTAAACAAAATGGTGGTTTGTCTCAGGTCAGCTAGCAGTCTGCCTTTGTAGTCTTTGGAACACAGCAGCATCCAGTAGGAACACTGTGCTTGAGAAACTTCTTTTGCCAGAAGATAAGGAGCGTTAGAATTCTATTTATCTGATCAAAGTACTGGCTGGAGGCTGTACTGCTCGCTGTCCTTTATTATAATCCCCCAATTGCCAGATCTGGGTCAAAAAGGTAAGATGTAGCCTTTTGTACCAAAGCAGTGGAGTAATGAGGACATCTGTTTTCATATGGTACTTGACACACACTACCAGAAATTTGATGTCATGCTGTCCAAACTTGTACATCATTGCAGAATTGCATTAGCTTTTCTGATTGATTCTGACAAGTCACTGACAGTTTTTGAGGTGAAACACAGACATGACAAAGGGCAAGCAAAGGCTGCATATGTCATCTGGAACACTCCCTCGTTCACTCAAAGGGGTGAAAATCTTTCAGTCTTGCCTCTCTCTGCCCCTCAGTGCTGTTGAAGCTCCCCACTGGAGCTAGTCCTTGCCCCAGCAAGGTCACAGGAACAGGTCCTTTTGAGTTTTCTCTTCAAAGTATAGTGCCAAGGAATCATTTTCTTTTCATGGGTTAATGCGTTGTGCCCATAAGGTATAAAAAAATCTCCCAACATATTTCAGTAAATGTATTTGTCATGAATCATGCAAGGTTGATTCCATTTATCATATTGCTCCATAAACAGTGTTTTGTGCTTTGTATTTACACATGCATAAACTCAATTTACCCTCACGGTGTCAAGCAAGTCTTTATTCCCTTTCCAGAAATATGTAGTAACACTTAGTGTTTTAAAATATCAATGCAATGAAAAAAAATAGAGTGGTTTTGTTTTTTTTAAATGTTTGTGGAGATTTGTTTTTTTTACGAAAAATAAGGACAGTTTGCGCTGCAGTGATGGTACACACAGGTTTCCCAGCTCTGAAACAACAGAGGATTCCCTCCGGTGCTACTGTCAGGAAGGTCAGATGCACCATTTGTTCTCAGTATATGTTCCTGGGTCTGCTAGCAAAAGAGCAAGTGGTGTGTTGTAGCTCAGCACGTCGTGAGTCCCGGCTTATTTTTCCATTTTACACACTAACGTTCTGCTCCAGCCCTTTCCCATGAGGTGGGAGGGTCATATTTCTGGCCACGAGCTTGGTTCTTGAGAACCAGCTGATCAGCAGTGTGGACCTGTTCTACTGCAGATAGCAGCAGCTGAAACATGCGATGGTCAATAAAAATAATAAAAGAAGGAAGTAATGTAGATATAAGTAGGTCTTCTTAGAAAGCAGTGTTTTAATCATACTGAAGAAGCATAAAAAGGAAAAGAACATGAGTAAATATAGATAGTATAAGTGAAGATGCCCTGGGTGAACATCTCCAAATCCATTTGTTGATCTTCCAAGATTCATGGGTTATACTTTGAAGACTCCTGGCATTTGGAGGACAGTGTCATCTCATTTTATGTGGCAGTGGTGGCTGCTACAGGTGTAGTGGCTATTTCTGTTGTTGTTGAGAGCAACAGTGGTGTAGGCAGACCCACCAGAAGTTGCTGTCCTTGGACTGTCAGACCTCATATGGGTGAAACATGTGAACACAATTTTCATTGTATTTTTTTGGTAGTGAAACTTGGAGATGTATAAAAAAAGTATTCGCTGTTGGTTGTGCATACATAATTTGAGCTCACCAGCTGGAATCACATGTATCTTATGTAAATGATGGCAGATTTGGGCTCATAATTGTTCAAATTGACTATGGCATTTGTTATGTCAACCCTGTGTTCTCAGTGCTGCCACTTTGATTTCAATCACAATTTTGTTCGGCAGGAGCCATGGAAAACTCCATTTTTGCAGTAACATTCTCCTCGTACAGTCTGGATGTACTATGCATTTAAAGAATCATTTTGGCAAATGACAGCCTTTTAATGGCTTAACCTGCAGTGTACTTTTAACAGGTTGTATTCTAAGGCTACACACTGAGTACTGCATTCAGTTGTGGGTACCTCAATACAGAAAGACATGAAGGTGCTGAAGGGGGTTCAGAGAAGGACAGCAAGGCTAGTGAAGGATCTAGAGAATGAGCCTGGTGAGGAATATCCAAGGCAGCTGGGGTTATTTAGTCCGAAAAAACAAGAGGCTGGGGAAAGACCTTATTGCTGTGTACAGCTACCTGAAAGGAGACTGTACAGATGTGGTGTTGGTCTCTTCTTACAAGTGATAGGACAAGAGGAAGTGACCTCAGGTTGGGGCAGGGGAAGTTTAGGTTGGACATTAGGAAAAACTTCTGTATGGAAAGGGTCATCAAGCCTTAGAGCAGACTGCCTGGGAGAGGAGTTGAATCATGATCTCTGGACATGTTTAAAAGTTGTAGATCTGAAGCTTAAGGGTTTAGAGGTGAGCTTGGTACAGTTGGGTTAATGGTTGGATTCAGTGATCTTAAAAGTCTTTTCCAATCTCAATGATTCTATGATTCTAACTACAATTACTTTTACCTCCTGAGGAGTTGAGTACCTGTACCTATCAACATCTTTTTAACCTTTCCTTTACATAATTGGTTTTGTATTTGATTTTGTGCACAGTCACACAGGTAAGGAGGCATTAGAGCAACAACTGCTCTCATAACACTTACAAAAGGGAAAGACAATAGTATCTCTGTTCATCACATTGCTCTTCATTCAAAGGAACTGAAAATGCAGTGCCGTCAGCCTTAAAAAAATATTAACTGATCTAGACTGTCACAAAGTACATTTTGGTGTCTTAGTCAGGTAGGGCTCAAGCAGAGCAGAAATGCCTTAAGGCATAGACCAATTCTGAGCTTTATGCTCAGAAAGCATATTACAGCCATGATAGTGTGACTCTGAAATTAAACATCCTAAGCGTGTCTGATCATACTTTAATTTATTGCTCTGAGGTAGCTATACAGTTGCTTTAAATTACAGGCTGTATTATGAACAGGAAACCTTTAAAAACCATTACTCTGCATTTTGATGTCCTACCTCAAGTCCTGGGATCAGTTTGGGTCCCTTGCACCCAGAAGGACATTCCCCTTATGAGGAAAAGCTGAAGGAGCTGGGTCTCTTTAGCTTGGAGAAACATAGCCCGAGAGGTGACCTCATTAATGTTTATAAATATGTGAAGGGTGGGTGTCAGGAGGATGGAACGAGGCTCTTCTCAGTGTCATCTAAGGATAGGACAAGAGGCAATGAGTGTAAGCTGGAGCATAGGAGGTTCCACATCAATATGAGAAGGAACTTCTTCACGGGGGGGTTGTGGAGTCTCTTTCTCTGGAGATGTTTAAAACCTGCCTGAATATATTCCTGTGTGATTCTACTCTGGCAGGGAGATTGGACTAGATGATCTTTTGAGTCACTTCCAATCCCTAATGTTGTGTGGTTCTGTGAGTGTCTGGAGTGTCTCCAGAGAAGGGCATGAGTTAATGAAGTCAAGAACTGCCTGTGCCTACCTTGCCAGGACACAGGTTATTGACCCTTGAGCAGTGTGGTACCTATCTCACCTTCTTTAATTTTTACACCTTGGACGATTCCTTTGGCCAGAGAATGAGCAACTTGGCCATTAGTTGATGCTTAGTTACAGTTTGAGCAGCTCTCTGAGAAGGCTGAAAGAAACATTTTGTCTTTGTTCCTGTTGCCCTTTTCTCCATTGCCATGGCTTTCTATATTTTTACTGTCAAGCAGTAACTTTTAAATGTAACTTTAAATTTCAAAGCCAAACTGATTCATTCTGAAATTATTAACAGAATGACTAAACAAACAAAAAAAAAAATTAAAGGAGACCAGCAATTTAAGTTCGTGGTTCTATTATTATTCCAAGGAAGTTTATTGTTCTGGGAGAAAAAGGAAAATGTTTTTGTCTCTATTTGCTTACGTTTTGTAGTATTTTGTTTATAAACTGGTAAGTGTTTCCCTGTAGGAAATGGTGAGAATGAATCCAAAGCATGGTGGAGCTAGTGAGCGTTTGTCACATTTGACATTTGGTTTTGCATTTGATACAGACGGAAGGTTGGGTTGGGTGTGGGGGTTTTGTAACAAAAATACACAATTCTGATGCAAAGCCATAGAATTGTTAAATTGGCTTGGGGGCAGGTCTGGCCCCTGGAGCTGCTTTTCAACCATGTGATTAATTGACTTAATACAAACTTGACTTCTCTTTAAACAACCTTGTATGGATAGGAAGGAGAGATCTCAAATTTGTTAATTGATGGTTGGGGGAGGGGGTTATAATTTTACTTCTACTTGATACTCCAGACTTGGAGAACAGAGGCCAGAAAAGTTCCAAATAGATGAATCCTTACTGTCTTATGCTAGTTTTTGTTTTGACTCAAAAAGTAGTGGCCCCTTCGCCAGAGGCAAATTGTAATCTGGCAGGCGCATGAGGCCCTCAAGACTTCAGAGATGCTGGGCAGAATTGCCTATATGTCATTGAATCATAGAGTATCTTATTTTAAAGCTTCCTGCAATTGCTTTGATTCCGATGAGGATGTGTGGATTGGGAAGATCTGCCTCTTGACACACCAGCAGAGGAAGAAAGATTAGACAGGCACTGGATTCCCCATATGGACACCTAATGGTTCCTAATGAGGAATCATTTTTTTGTAATTTTACTTCTAGTTGATATTCCAGACATGCTGTTGGATTTGATAAATGTGGGTTTTTACCTGAATCAAGAGGATGACTATGGTGGTTTTCACCGTGCTGTCATAATTTTGAGCTGCAAG
The DNA here is from genome assembly GCA_013400115.1 of Rhinopomastus cyanomelas. Classification (NCBI taxonomy): domain Eukaryota; kingdom Metazoa; phylum Chordata; class Aves; order Bucerotiformes; family Rhinopomastidae; genus Rhinopomastus; species Rhinopomastus cyanomelas. The sequence continues at coordinate 558,671 of VXBP01010623.1, read as the reverse complement.
TGATGAAATCTGCGGTGGGAAGGGGTTTAAGATATGACAAAAAAGAAAGGAAGGTGCATGTTATCTTTTGACTTTAGTATGGCCAGGGTATCCCCAACTGAATTTAGTTGTCTTCCCATCCAGCAACAAAATGAAATCCAGTATTAAAATGGAATCTGATATGAAAACAGGCTATCGGCAGAGGTTTAGGAAAAACGGTGCTGAAAGCAGACTAGATGAAATGTTTCTTGCAAGTCCATGGCAGGCTGCAGGTCTTCTGCTGCTTCTTATTAGGAAGTTACAGACTTCATCCCCTCCCTGGAAGTGTTCAAGACTGAGTTGGAAGGGGCTCTGGGCAACCTAGTCTAGTGAGAGATGTCCCTGCCCATGGCAGAGGCTTGCAGCTAGGTGACCTCTGAGGTCCCCTCCAATCTTAACGATTCTTTGGTTCTGTGACTGTTTGGACCAGTATAATGAATTATTAGAATTGGAGCACAAGGTAGGTCATAATCTGAATTCATCATAAAGCTCAGGGAGAAGTGCAAATCCAAGGAAGTGTCCATCCACATTTTTCATACAGTGCCCAAAACTGTGGTATAAAAGCTCATTGTGTATATGCATAGAATGACAGCATAAGAATTGTTTAGGTTGGAAAAGACCTTAAGGCTCATCCAGCCAGTAACTTAGCTGTCCTAAGCCCACCACTTAAACCGTGTCCCTAAACTGTAGATCTACATGATTGCTATTTAACCCCCTCCCCTGGACAGCCCGTTCCAAGGCCTGATGAACCTTTCAGTGAAGAAGTTTTTCTTAATGTCCAACCTAAACTTCCCCTAATGCGACTTGAGGCCATTTCCTTTTGTTCCATCACTTCCTCCTTGTGAGAAGAGACCAGCCACAACCTCTCTCTACAACCTCTTTTCAGGTAGCATGAAAACCTATTGTGTATACATATAGATATATATCGTATTTATACGTATATATTGGTAGAGGTACATGTTGTATGTACATGTGTATTTATAAAAGTATATGTATGTTTTTTTTTAAAGAAAAGCTAAAACGTAAGATGGTTTGCATCTTAAGGAAAAATTACCCTGATAGTTCTCTCTAAAGGAGCAGCCTCCACTTTGTTTCTTCCTCTGAGTGTGATGCTCACAGGTTGTGTTAGGCATGATCTGTAGGAAGCCAAGCATTGAGGTTCTAAGAGCACAAGTTCCTAAGGGGCAGAGCTGTTAGCAGGGGTTGACATTCAGAAGAGATGAGACTGTCTTTTGTGAATGCTGTGCAGGCCTCTCGAAGGGTTTGCAAACAGGAATAAGTGCAGGGTGTATCTAAAGACACGAAGGCAAGGTGCTTCTGGCAACCTGTGGACGCTAACTGCTGCGTCGCACTGGATTTGGATGTGGAGGATGAAATTTTTTGTGATCCCAGGAATGTGGGAGATGTTGACCTGTTCCCATTAATTTTGCTTTCAGAGAAGGAAGAGAAGTCCTCATTGTTAGTAAGAGTTGTTGTTGAATATGTTAAGATACAAGGGGAAAAATGGAAAGGAGATATTTAAATTAATTTGGAGTCACAGAAGGGATTGGGAGGCATTTCAGTGGTGCAGTAAATTAGAACAGAGAATGCTTCACCTCCAGCCCCTGGGTTCAAACTCATGCCAAGCTGCTGGCTGATAAAACAAAAAGAGTGATTTAAACTACACCCTTATTCGGATATGGCCACGGTTTCTTGTGTATGACTCTTTTCAGTTGGAAATGTTTCCATTATATTTGATTTGAGTGAGCGTTATTGCTTTGCCAGATGTACGAAACTGGTCATGTTTTCAACATCAATTAGAATGTCTGTAGAATTAAAGCATTTCAAAACACAGCTATTGAAATCAATGCTACTGGTTTAGTTTGGGTGTCCTTGCACGGATGTGGAAGCCCTGTATTCTGTTATTTATATAAAAAGAGTTCAGGTAGGTGTGCACACTTTTTTTTTTTTTAATTTTGTGGTAAAAATACTAAGGATGGGCATTGCCCTGTTTTAAAGATCTTAAACCCTTAGTATTTCTTTTAGCTAGACTTGGGTGTAGCTCATGTCACTTGGACATTTGGTGCACCATATGGTCTGCAAGCACAGCAGCTCTACTGATAAGATAATTTGATGATAAGATTATTCAACTGGTGATTTGATGATTATTTATATGATTGATAATTTGATATTTGGTATTGATAAGAGCTCCTCTGCATATTCTGGATGCAGAGCTAATTTTAACAGTGTTAAATTCAGCTGTTGATGTGAACTGAGATATCGTGGGAAGCCGTTTTCAAACCTCCAACCATAAAACATACATTCAGATGATCCCAAAGGTGTAAATTCATGGATGTGAAACAGCTCCATGTTTGTTTCTCTCGTGCTTCATAACTCAAGACATTTTCAGAGGGTGTTTGGTTGTTGCATACGATTGTCTTCTATCTGAAAGTTGCAAAGATCTGAGTAAGGTTAAATGAATATTGGGAAGCAAAGCTCTAGTGTTTTTCTTTGCTGTGATTACAATCTGGTACATATATAGGTGACAGAACACCTACATCGTAGATGAGATCATCTGCAACTTTCAGTATCTCCAACGGCATGAAATACATTTTATTTTGTTTGGTTTTTTTTAATTTTAGAAAATTATTATCTGTCATTGTTCAGGAAGTATTTAATTAATGGTTCTCTCCTGGAAAAAAATAACATGTCACTAGTCAGTCAGGAGGAACCTTTATGGACAAGAAAAGGACCCTTTAAAAATACAGAAGTGCAGATATTTGTTAACAAGAGCCCAAATACACGTCACTTGCTCATTGGAGTAATTCATTTTACTTCAGGAGAAGGAGCGATTCATACATCTGTATAAAACACTTAATGAAAAAGGTCCCAATTTGTCATTTCCTAAATAGGGCTGGATAATGCACGTTCAAGTGTTTTAATGGTAGAGTGTTATGTTTTCTTTCCAGACAAGTGTGTACCTGGTAGTGTCTTTGATTAAGGATTATTTACATGTTGGCATTTTTTTATCATCATTATTTTTATTTAGTTCATAGGCACACTTCACAAAATATCGTAGGCTGGCATCTCTACAGTAGCTTGGAGCTGCTCTTTAAAATGCCCTTGACTTTAAATAAGTATATAGCCAGAATAGGCATATTCTTGGCTTCAGTGTAACTTGCCTTAGTCCACTCTCTGACAAGGCTGTTTAGGAGGGAGGATGCCAGTAGTTTCCAACAGGGAAATGCATACTGGAGAGGAATTCAGCATTTGATGATACCATAAAAAGATGCAAGAAGCAGGTAGGAAGGCACCTACTACCAGAGATTCCAAATTTTAATTTGACTTCTAGTTTGCTTCAGCGGTACTGACAGTTGTGGAATTTAAGAGTCAAACAAAAACAGGAGAATCCTGGCATCATGAGGCTTGAGCCAGAATTTGAGAAAAGGACCATCAAAGGACTGCAGACCTTCTGCATGGTTGTGTTTTCTTGTGGAGGGAAGTTAAGGGGCAGCTACAAAAATTTGTTTTTTCCAGGGTTAAAAAACCCCATCATTTGAGTGGTCTGTTTTAAAGAACAAGACTAGCCTAACTTGTGGACGAAAGGCTCAACATGAGGCAGCAGTGTGCACTTGCAGCATAGAAGGCAAACCGGATCCTGGGCTGCATCAGGAGAAGTGTGGCCAGCAGGTCAAGGGAGGTGATTCTCCTCCTCTACTCCACTCTGGTGAGACCCCACCTGGAGCACTGCGTCCAGTTCTGGAGCCCTTATTACAAGAAAGATGTGGATGTGCTGGACAGTGTGCAGAGGAGGGCCATGAGGATCATCAGAGGGCTGGAGCACCTCTCCTGTGAGGCCAGACTGAGAGAGTTGGGGCTGTTGAGTCTGGAGAAGAGGAGGCTCCAAGGTGACCTTATTGTGGCCTTCCAGTATCTGAAGGGGCCTACAAAAAGGCTGGGGGGGGGGCTTTTTAGGATGTCAGGTAGTGACAGGACTAGGAGGAATGGAGCAAAGCTGGAGATGGGTAGATTTAGACTGGATGTGAGGAGGAAGTTCTTCACTGTGAGAGTGGTGAGAGCCTCGAATGCGTTGCCGAGTGAGGTGGTGGAGGCCCCACCCTTGGAGGCTGGCTAAGGCTCTGGTCAGGGTGGGGTGTCTCTGCCCATGGTAGGGGAGTTGGAACTGGATGATCCTGTGGTTCCTTCTAACCCAGACTGACTGTATGACTTGGTCTGGGTGATCCTGCTGTGTCAGGGGGATTGGACTAGATGATCTTTCGAGGCCCCTTCCAATCCCTACTGATTCTATAATTCTACGATTCTAACTTCTGGCATCTGTTTCCATGAAGGACACAGGGCAGAGTACCTTCACAGCTTTATCCCTCTGGGTTTTCATGGTGTTGTCTCTAACATATATTCTCAGTATGATCCATTCATGGTTATGTCTCATTGAGGACTTGCAGTTCTGATCTGTAGGTGCACCTACACTTGCAGGTGCACCTACACTTGCAGGTGCACCATGAGCCTCCTGAGGCCCTTCTGATTCTCCTCAGTTCTGGGCAGGTAATCCTGAAAGTCAGATCCAGTACAATAAAGAATAATAAACTTTTTATTGTCATGTGATAGTCATCTGATTTCTTATTCTTCACAGAATGGATTGGTTCGTGATAGGAGTGAGGATAGTTTAGTAACTTCTACCTCACTCCTATCACTACCTATCCAGGGCAAGCAGAGTATTTCAAAGATTGTTAAATGTGAATTTAATTAATCCTTTTGATTCCTTTGTGAAACAGAAGTGGTTATTAGTCCTGTTTTACAGATGGGGAAACCAAGATTGTTTCAGGCAACTAATTTCTGTGTGATGACCCACTGATGGAGCAAAGGTGATGGTGCAGCACCTCCTGACCAAGTCTTAGTTCCCTCTCAAGCTGTTGCCGGATATACCATATCTATGTAGGTGATGGTCACCTGTCCAACCCCAGGCCTTCAAGGCTATGCCACATGCTGTTTCTGCTTAGTGCAAGTGGGTCAGGATAGCTCCAGGTTTCTTTGCTTTTTCCAGTGCACTGAGCTGGGCTAGAAAACATTTCCATTTTCACCTCATTTCTCAGAGGAAAAAAGCCTGTCTTCCCCTCTCCAAGGGGCTTTTTTATTTTGTTGAAAACAAAAAACACTCTTTGTTTCTAAATTCATGTTCCTCTAAAACTCATCATGGTTGTAAATCTAAGAGGAGTGACTTAATGGTTTTTGGACCATACTTTTGGTCCTATAAGGTAGACACAAAAAACTGCCCTGGGCATTTTTATTCAGTTTTTAACCTCATGATAAATATATAATAGTTCTGTATCAGCTAAAATTGTAAGACAGACTGAGTTTATGATCTGTTTTGAGTATTCCCATCCTTGGACCCCACTCTGCAATCCAGAGTTTCACCATCCTGACTTTGAGCCATCAGCACTGGATAAAAATACAACTTTGGGCAGCCAAAATGCTGCCCTGTGTCTGCCGATCCCTTGGCTCTTGCAAAATTGTTCTAGATACAATCATTTAGGAGCTGGTGGCAGAAAGCAGATAGCAGGAGGGTGCAAGGATAGGAGCGAAGAGCAGCTGCGGCCGCACCGGTGTCAGTGAAGCAATGCCATGTGCCAGAAAATACTGCAAATACCTCTTGCTTTTTGTATAAGCAATTTTCCAGTCTGTTGTCTTCTGTCAAACGCAATGTTCTGAGACATTTAAATAAAATAAATATTGCTGGTGAGTTATATTTAGAGCTGTGTGAAATTTCGCTGGGGAAAACTTCCCAGCCAGGCAAAACACCACCAGCTTTTAGGGTTCCATGCGAAGCTTGGAGCTTCATCCAGGTTTGTCGTATGGGGTTGCTTGTGAAATTTGTCAGTGAGCGTGGGCAGTGTTCCAAAGGAGGCTGGCGGAGGCTCTGCCTAGTGCTATGGAGGTTTGACGGGGTTCTCCAGCTGCCGCTGGGCAAACAAGGGCTGACTGGGGCCAGGTGGGCCTCAGGAGAGACTGGAGGTTCTCGCAGATGGAAGGTCAGGACAGCAAATGATAGGCTGCTATCATTTGATATCAAATCATTGAAAGTACAGGCTGCTGAGGGAAAAGGAAATGAAGATTTGTATGAACTGCCTGCCCCTGCTCATTGCAATCACTGAGCCTCACATTTGCTTGTTTTCCCAGATATACATCACTTATCTCATGAGGGTGTTGGTGGAATGAGTCTTGGCCAAGTGTAGGTGCATGGAAACCCCTCTGGGGCTGGGCTGGGAGCCCCCTGGGACAAGGGCTGCAGTGAGGCATCCAGTTCCCGACACTGGGAAGTCACGTTGCCCCAAAACATTCCCAACAGCACCATTTTGTGTTGGGGTGCAGTTGGGTGGAGCCCACCTGCCTGTGCAAAGCCTCGGTTTGGGACTCCTGGAATAAGAACATGTTTGGTCTGCTGGTGCCAACTGGACTTTGGTGCATGTTTTACTATGTTTTTTTCCCCCTCTAATACTAGAATCCAATCAAATTGATTTATTTCTCCATTTTCATGGCCTGATGGGGAGGGGGAAGCTGAAATGCTTCCAGATCACTGTCCTTCTTCTCATAAAGAGTTCCAAAATAATTCCAAAATAGACATATTTTAAAATAGATATTAATGAGGAAGCAAGAACTGTTCACTGCAGCAGCGGTCTGGCCGTGAAGGTTATATAATAAAATAGAAGTATTTGAAATCATGACACAACTTGTCTAAAGCTTTTTTTCTTTTTTAAAAATTATTTTTAACTGGGTAAGGACCTGTCTTTTGTTCATCTGAAAGCTAAACTAGGAAGGGGGGATGGAAACCTTTATTCTTCTGGAGGGTTTAATTCTTTTGTAATATACGACAGACAAAGCTGGCATCCCTTGTAGGAGCTATGTAAAGTCTGTCTCCAGACATTGTGACATTGCTACAGACAGAGCTTGTCATCCATAAATTTACAGCTTATTTCAGTCTATTCATAAATTGACTTTTTTTTTGGAGAGAGAGAAAAAATAAAATATATATATAGGTGTATAAAATACCCCGTTACAGGTTGTGTTCTATTTAGCCCTTGATTGAAACGTATTGCCTCCTTGGTATCTTTTAGCTATGAAAATTATAATATGGAACAGAGATTAGAATGAAATTATCATGGCTAGAAGGCATTTACTCAGCGGTGGCAGCCACATAAACCCCGAGCCCTGAGAAGGATGATAATGCATTAGGTTCTGCATGCCCGGTGTTATTGCTGTACATTATGTGGGTTTCATTTATACTATTCCGCACACCCCAGCGACGCTGACGGATAGGTAATTACTCTCTGCGCCAATGAACACTTATCAGTCCCGCCACTGTTTATTGCCGCCATGAAGTGCGCTTGTCAGTCAAGGTCACTTGTTTGTGTGTCCTTTTTAATAGTTCTTTCACAGTTGTTGAACTTTGCGGGACAGGTCTTTGCTCTGCCGCCTTGCCCGCCTTATTAAAGCCTCTCATATTTCTCATTTTAATTGATAAACACTCAGGTCGGAGGGAGGAAGTAGCCTCCTTTGCTGCTCAGTGCGTGGGTGACCTCAAGCGCAGCAGTTTGCAGAGACCCTCAGAGTCTGCCCCACCACCAGCGTGGGCTGGTGAAATCCCTTGTGATAAAGATGAGTTGAATGCGACGGATACCAGTGTAATCTCCAGGCTGCTCTAGGGCTGCTGCTTGTCCTCTTTGGCAGAATATTTACCATTTCTGAACAGGGCTCTTACTGTTTGCATCCCCAGGACACACATGAGATAGATAGACCAAACCACTTTGACTTCAAACTTTCTCTGCAAGAAGCCTTGAAGAAACTCTGCTATTGCATAAACGTATTTTCCAGGTTAGGAAAATAAATTGCCTCTAAAATGGAATTTTCCATGTTATTCGAAGTAGTAGTGTCAAAAGCATTATGGCAAGCCCATAATTTCTTTGCTTATAAAGGACAAAAAATCACAAACTTTCCCTCCCTCCCTCCCTCTTTCCTTCTCTCCCTCCCTCTTTCATTCTGTCTTTCCATTTTCCTTCTTTCTTTCCTTCTGTCTGTCTTTCCTTGTTCTGTCTTTTCTTTTCTGTCCTTCTTTCCATTTGCTGCTGAAGCTTTATTAGAAAGACCAGAATAACCTCTAGGAGATAATAATTCATTCAGTCAAGATAACTGTAGCTATTTCCTTAAGCCTGTAATCAGCCTGAGTTCGTGTGTTGTGAGATTTATACGGCAGTTCCTTATTACCAGTGAAAACAGTTAACAAGGATTTATGCGGGAGGTTTGTGTGTGTCTGGAATTTCTGCGTGTGTTCCTCACTTCTGTGCCCGGGTACCTCCTTGGTCCCATTAGCAGAGGGCACTATTTTGAAGTGGAGACTGAATGTTGAATTAAATGCAAATTTTATTCAGGCATTAAAGCAGAATCACATTCATTCATTAAACTCAAATGGTGCTTTTATTTAGAAAAATATACCAGCACATGGCAGCACCACATGCTGCTTATAAATAACGATGGTGATCCGGTTGTGCAAAAGTATATAATTTCATTATTAGAGGATTTAAACTCCTTGCAAGGTTTGTGGTAGCCATGAATGTTTCACTTAATTTGATTACATCCATAGAAAAAGCATTTCCCTTACAAGGGAGGCGGTGGCTCTCGCGTCTCTTGGTGCCTTACGATCCAAATCTCACACCCAAAGGTGCTACTTGGCTGAACGTGTTTAATATTTCGGGTGCGTAAATGTGGATTTGAGCCATTCGGTTTGTTCCAGAATCAAGTCTGCCAAGCTTTCGAGTTCTCAAACCACTTCCTTTTCTTAGTTCTTGGTTACCAGAGTGTTACAAAGAAAAGGGGTTTTGATCTCATGTAGATAGCATAGCATTAATTACCCTGACACTAATTAAACTGCATCAAACAAATACCACCGTGTTCCTCAGGGGGACAACAGAAGGCAGTTTAAAATAATTACTGGAGCTTCATGCATGTGTGAAGTTTTCATTACTCTTAGGACATGAGCAAAAGAGATTTGATATCATTAAAAATCCCCCCCTTTAGTGTTTGCAAAAAAAGAAAAAAAAGGCTCAAATTTCCTCAGAGCATATTGATGTCTAAATAGTAGTGAATTCAGTTCTTGCAACTAGTAACTTTTCTTTAAGGATTGTAAAGCCTGCGAAGCAGGAACAGGTGTTGCAGTCCACATTCTGGTATGATTATGTATTAGCTTATGTTTGTCAGACCATTTCATTAACCACCCACTGCTATCGCATATACGTAGACTTTGTTCTTTCTGAACCATGAAATGAAATGCATATATCTTCACTAATGCTTGCTATCAATGTAAATGAGAAAAGGAGGCTTATTACCAATCGCTGCTGCTGGGAAGCATGCACCTCTGTACACTTACAGGTAATAAACATCTTTTTGTAAGTAGGAAGCAAGATATATTGAGTTCTGCCTGTGAGAAAACGTGTCTTCTGCTCCATGTTCATGAACTGCAGTTCCCGGCTGTGTGGACATGTTCCACAGGACATCTGAAAGCACCTCACTGAACTAGAAGCCGCTGGTGGTTTTCATGCTTGTTTAGACTTGGCTAGCAAGACTTTGTTGGCCAGTGGTTTACGGGCAGATCCTCTCAGGAATATTGGAGTGTGTTTGCGCCATTGAGCAAACACTAGTTTCTGGATCGTCTGTCTGAGAAGTAGCTTTGTAGGTGCTTTGTAAAAGCAGGTGGAAGAGTGATGTCCCTGCCTGGGGCAGCGGGTTGGACCAGCCAGTCTTTGAAATAGTCTTTCTAACCCAACCTATTCTATAGAGGTGCACAAACCAGAGACCAGCGAGCAAAGATGACCCCAGAGACAGTCAGTTTGGAAAATGTGGATTCCCAAACCCAGTGTAAATGCTGTGCGTGGTTAATGCTTTTCTCAACTGGGAATGAAGCACCACTTTCCCTTTCCCAGATTTGTGCATGTGTGTGCTGTGTGTTTCCCAATGCTCCAGAAGTCACTGAAACCATTGCACACAGTTGTTTCACTTCTTTATTTCTACACACGGACACAACATTAGTAAACTCACTTGAATTTGGTACTGATGGCTAAAGGTGTGTGAGACAGTGTCTCAAGTTCTGCGCTAGTCATAGCATTCCGCGTATGTGACTCCTTGAAATTTGATTTCATGTAATTTGAATGTGTGTAGTCATGTATCATAACACCTTCATTTTTCTTTCCCTTTTGGAGAACTCTTTAAAAGATTTGTCTGTAATGGAAAGTCCAGCAATGCCGGTGTTGCTTCTTTTTTTGTTTTCTTTTTTGGTTTTGTTTTTTTTTTTAAATTAAAGCCTCAATATTACTAAATCTGCTGCCTGGAATATACCGTTGCATTAGGGTTGTGCAATCGACAGGCTTAAGTAGAGATGATCAGAACTGACTGGAGAGGAAAATGCAAAATTAATCCAGTTGTAGGATTCTGCAAACCCAACAAACACTTTATTTCTTTGAAGCCAGATGGTTTGTCCTATTTTAAGCCGATAGATTCTTCATGCATTTCTTTTGGATGTCATTGGTTTTAACTGCCAGACAGTATCTACTGTTAGAACTTTTCTTATTCCTGGATTATTTAAAGAGTATTTTTGGCACATTTGAATGATCATACTGTACACCGAGTTAATTTTTCCTTACACTTAGCTCATACGTGAAAAAAAAGTGTTTATATAATGAAAAAACCCTCTAAAATGAACAGTTCTTTTTTTTTTTCCTTCTTTTGACATGATGTTGACAGAAGTCGCTTTGATGTAGTTTAGAGTCATGAATTTTCTATCTGTTCTGTTTTTCCTGGGGCTCCATCTATTCAGACATCCTGATCTGTCATTTTGCAACACTTTGTGAAGTGCTTGACAGATAGCGGTTTTGACAAGTGCTGGACATCAGCAGCAATCCCGAATAAGCAGAGTATATTTCTCCAGGTAAAGTGACAAAACGTCGAAAAGCGTAAGAGGAACTGTACAGTCTTCAATCACATTTAATGTTACAATGCAAAGACTTTTTCTGCTTTCTCCATTTATTCCTGTGGCGTGCAGTGGCTCAAACCAGAGTATCTGCTGGAATTGAAGACTCAGAACTTTGTTTTCTTTTGTTGATATTTCCCGATACAAGAATAGTTTCTCCAATCTGATTAAAAAAAGAAGAGTTCACCGAGGCTGATATGCAAGATAAATGCACTCGTGAAGTAATAATTTCCAGGGTCTACTGCTATTTGACATAATGTGTGTGTGATCAATTACCTCTAGTTTTGGTTTTTTGGTTTGTTTTTTTAAGTTTTGTTTTGTAATGCCATTTTAATTCTACAAATAGAGCCCGTAAGGTATGTAATAGAAGCAAGTCACAGTTATTGGTTAGCCACAAACATCTCCACGGAAAGGGTCATCAGGTATTGGCCGCCTGGGGAGGGGGTTGAATCACCATCCCTGGACATCTTTAAAAGCTGTGTAGATCTGGAGCTTAGGGACATGGTTTAGCGGAGGGCTTGGTACAATTGGGTTAATGGTTGGACTCGATGATCTTAAAGGCCTGTTTCAACATGAATGATTCTACGATTCTGTACCACTCCCCAAATCCTTTCCCACGGGGCTTCATGCCACGAAGCTTGTAAGTACCCCTAGATTCCCTATTTACATTTGGTAGTAGATTGAAAATGTAAAACATTTCATATAATTATTTTGCATCTGTATTCACTCAAGAAACAGCTGTTGAAAGTTGAGGGGGATGCAAAATGGCACAGCCTGAAGATGTTCTTGTTCATTCAGCTAACTCCCTTTTGATGTGATACCTACTGGCAGGGTTGTGTGGTGAATTCAACTTCTTTGACAGCCATCAGCCCTACTGACCAGTAGTTTCAGTTTTTGTAGTTAGGGGAAAGATGAGAAAAAAATATTTCCATAATTTAGGGGGTTTTTTTTCAGCTGCTGGATCGAAAGCCCCTGCCAACAGCTATCTAAATCAACACCATGCCAACATGTTCTGTAGTCCGAAGGTCACTCAAACATCTGGCCCCACAGTCTTGTTCTTTAAGGTTTGTCACTGGGCAGCATCTGTTTATAGATTCTTTTTCAACCTCTCTTTGATCACTTTGACAGCAAAAAGAAGCTTCTATCACCCTTGATGTGTTAAGATAAAAATATCTGGAACATCAGGCTGTTGTAAAATTTGGTACAATTTCATATAATATTAAATCACTTTACTTATAGATTATAAAAAATTTTTTTTTTTTCTTCTTGGCTGACTTAAAGGCAATTATGTGGTACTCTCTGCTGCTGAGATTTTTTTAAAAAATATATTGTCAGAGCTGATAAGTTCAGTGGGAATGTAAAAATGACTACACTAAGCAGGTCTTGCCCAGCTAAGCTTGGTCAGCATTTAAAAAAAAAATTTGGAAAGTGAGCAGAGCCGGCATATTTAGCTCCCTTCTATTTTGAGTAACACGTTATCTAACTTGGTCTGTGAACTTCGGCAAAGAGCTACCTATTTCACCAAGGTTTATAGGTGCCTCTGTGTCTTCAGGTATTTCTCTAATAATTAAGTTTGGGGGGAAATGGAAATAGCATTAATTCCTTGTTTTTCCTTTGCTGGCTTTTAGTTGACTTTGAGGTCTACCATGTCAAAACTGCATGGAACTCCTTGTTTTATTCTAGACATTACAGAATCACAGAACATTAGGGCTTGGAAGGTACCTCAAAAGACCATCTACTCCAATCATAGAATCATAGAATGATTAGAGATTGGAAGGGACCTCAAAAAATCGCCTAGTCCTATCCCTCCCGCCACAGCAGGATCACCTAGACCAAGTTGCACACATCCAGGCGGGTCTTAAACGTCTCCAGTGAAGGAGACTCCACAGCCCCCCTGGACAGCCTGTTCCAGTGCTCTGTCACCCTCACTGGGAAGAAGGTCCTTCTCATATTGATGTGGAACCTCCTATGTTCCAGCTTACACCCATTGCCCCTTGTCCTACCACTAGATGACATTGAGAAGAGCCTGGCTCCGACCACCTGACACTCACCCTTCAAATCACCCCTCACTCTCCTCTTCTCCAAGCTAAAGAGACCCAACTCCCTCAGCCTCTCCTCATAAGGAAGGTTCCTTTATCATCCTCATTGCTCTATGCTGGACTCCCTCCAGCAGCTCCACATCCCTCTTGAACTGAGGGGTCCAGAACGGGACACAGTACTCCAGATGTGGTCTCACCAGGGCAGAGTAGAGGGGAGAAGAACCTCTCTCGATCTGCTAACCACCACACTTCTGATCCACCTGAGGATGCTGTTGGCCCTCTCGGCCACAAGAGCACACTGCTAGCTCATGGTCATCCTGCTGTCCACCAGGTCAAACAGGTCAGTCCAAAGCCTATACTGGTACCTAGGGTTGTTTTTGCCCAGATGTAAGACTCTACACTTACTCTTGTTATAGTTCATTCAATTTCTCCCTGCCCAGCTCTCCAGACTGTCCAGGTCTCATTGAATGGCAGCACAGTCTGCTGGGGTGTCAGCGACACCATCAAGCTTTGTGTCATCAGCAAACTTGCTGACAGTGTGCCCTAATCCCTCATCTAAGTCATCAGTGAATAGATTGAACAGGACTGGTCCCAGCGCCAACCCCTGGGGCACTCCACTAGATACAGGCCTCCAACTAGACTCTGTCCCATTGACCACTACTCTCTGGCTTCTGTCCTGGAGCCAGTTCATCGTCCACCTCACTACCTGATCATCCAGACCATACTGCCTCAGTTTGGCTGCGAGGATGCTCTGTGAGACTGTGTCCGATGCCTTACTGAACTCAAGATAGACCACATCCATCATCTGTCCATCTGGTTACACCCTCATAAAAGGCTATCAGGTTGGTCAAGCATGACTTCCCCTTGCTGAAGCCATGTTGACTGTCCCTAATGACCCTCCTGTCCTTGATGTGCCTGGAGACAGCCTCTAGAAGAAATTGTTCCATCACCTTTCCTGGGATGGAGGTGAGGCTAACCGGTCTATAGTTACCTGAGTCCTCTTTCTTAACCTTTTTGAAGATTGGAGTGACATTCCCACTGCCACAGCAGAATCACCTAGACCAAGTCACACAGGAACATATCCAGGCCGGTTTTGAACATCTCCAGAGAAGGAGACTCCACAACCCTCTGGGTAGCCCTTCCAGTGCTCTGTTAGTCTCACTGTGAAGAAGTTCATTCTCCTATTGATGTGGAACCTCCTATGTTCCAGCTTACACTCATTGCCCCTCATCCTATCCTAAGATGACACTGAGAAGAGCCTGGCTCCATCCTCCTGACACCCACCCTTCACATATTTATAAACATTAATGAGATCACCCCCAGTCTCTGTTTCTCCAAGCTAAAGAGACCCAGCTCCCTCAGCCTTTCCTCATAAGGGAGGTGTTCTACTTCCTTCATCATCTTCGTGGCTCTGTGCTGGACTCTCTCCAGCAGTTCTGTGTCTCTCTTGAACTGAGGGGCCCAGAACTGGGCACTATATTCCAGATGCGGTCTAGATTAGATCTAGATTTCTTCAATGAAAGGGTCATCAGGCACTGGGATCAAGCTGCCCAGAGTGAAAGCTGAATCGCCATTCCTTGATATGTTTGAAAGTCGTGTAGATCTGGTGTAGTGGTCGTCTTGGGTTAATGACTGAACTTGATCATCTTAAGAGTCTTTTCCAACCTAAATCTTTCAATGATTCTATGAAACGGGCTCTCAGTACCCTGACCTTTTGTTTAAAAAGTTTGTGCCGCAGCAGAAAAGATCTCAGGTGGCACGTGTTACGGAGTCTTGTAGTCCTAACCTCAGCCAAGACACTTTTTAGAAGATGTGTAACTCAGGAACAGACACAATCTGTAATATAAATACAGAAAAAATGTGTATGTGGAATTAATTTTTGTTTAGGCACTTGCTTTGCTTGTGATTATCTGGATTGTCCTGTAGTCCTTTGTTACTCCATGGAATTGGTACAGCATGTTATCACTTACTGAGATCTACTTATCTTCAGCAGAAAATGGTCCCTACGTCAGAACTTAATTAAATGCACTCATAAAGTCCTGCACATCTGCCATGGGCAGTTACCTCACTCCTGTAATGGGGGTTTTATTGACACGTATCCATCTGTTAGATAGAAATGAGTCATGAGTTCATTTCACCTGAGCTATTGACAGCCAATAGATAGTGAAAACTTTTGACTGTCATCAGTCAAATGTGAGAAAATAACTGTGAGTGAAAAACTGGAGCAGGCACCATCGTAGCTGGGTGCTGTCTAGCTTTGTGAAGTGGAACAGGAAGGCATATGGAATGGTTGAGGTGAGGGGCTGCATCCCTGCTGTTCTGTCAGGTGCTACCCTTGTGGGCACTGGGTGCAGGGAGAAGCCTCTTCCCAACCTCTGGTAGAAGCTGGAGCTGTAGTTGAAAACTCCTTTCCCCAAAGAATAAAACAAAGCCATGAAGAAAGAAGTTTGTACCCAACACAGGGGAGAGAAGGAAACCAAAGAGCAGGTGCAGCATCTCTGAAGTGCTCAGAATGAAGAAGGAGGAACTTCATCCGTACTGAACCATATCCAGTAGCTTTGAGGGGTGAGATGACATGGACACTTGATGAGATTTCATCAAGTTGTATGAAGGAGGGGACAGGTCAACCTTCCGAGATATTTTCAGGAAGAAGTGGCAACATTTTGTTATAATCAAATATGCAAAGAAGGCCAAGTCTAAGACTGTAAATCTGAAATACGCAGAGGGTAGGCGCTTCCATAGTAACTGTGAAAGAGATGTAGGCTTGGAATTTAAATTCCAGCTAGCACATTTAATAGTGTACCAACCGTTTGGGATGGATTCCTTCAGGGTAATTCTGCCCGGATTCTTGCTTTTTTGTTAGGACAATGTGTTGTGACAATGGGTTGCTTGCACAATGCCACATCTGCTCTGTTCCTTCTCTTACTTGGTGTCATGATGTTTTCTTTGCAGTTTTTGTTCGTGCATAATCTTTCAAGCCCACTTGGAAGTGTGATCTGTGTTGGTTATCCTGCACCTTGCTGCTTTTAACTGCATTGCTTAATTCCTGTCTTCTTGCCTTCCCTCCTTCAGCTTTCCTTTCCTTTGCAGCAGTATTTTATCTATTTATTCTCTTTGTCTGCTCTAATAAAATCTCATTGCTGAAGGGCTGAATTCATTACAACAAGTCATACTCCCATTTGCAGACACTATTTGACTAAGGAAATGTTTCAGTTGAAGGGGAGTGCATAACATTTTCTGTAGATTTAGGTCTCAGAAAGTTAAGTTGTGAAGACTCCTCAGAGTGGGTATGGGTCTGAGCAGCTCATTAGTGCTAATCACACAGAGAAATCATTTCAGTTAGAACTTATAGTCTCTCTTTTTATAACCTATAAGTTGCTTTAATTTTAAGATGTACAAATAAATATTTTACACAGAAACTCTTGGTTTCTCTGTTACTCGACGACATGGTTTAGTAGCGAGCTTGGTAGAGTTAATGGTTGGACTCAATGAGCTTGGTGGTATAGCAGGCACGTCATGGATGGAGCAAACATAAGCAAGTGCCTTTGCTCAGCTGTGATATTAAGCTGACCATTCTGACCTGGTTTTGGTCAAAGTCTGACAGAGAGGAAGAACATCTTGCCAACACAGGACTGAGGATGTTCTGGTGGTTAGAAAGCTGACATTTTAGCAGGATTACTCGCTCAATTTTTGAGTCACGAGATGTCTTTAATACGTCAGCGATGGCTTTAAGACAAGATGCTGGCATTGCTGTGTGCTGTCTGGGAGCACAACCAGTTCAAAGCCCCTGGGAAGACAACCCTGACTCACTGGCTGTGATGCAGAGCTGAGCCGATGGCTGATGTTTGTTTGCTGTGATGAACCTTCCCATAGATTACGTTGAAGGCTGAGGGGCCTTTCCATGGCAGAATATTTTATGTAGAAAAGTAAGTGAATCAAATGCTGTACAAAACAGCATCTTACAGAGGCTGAAGGTGTTTTGCCACATTTCTTGTGCAGACAAGTAGGCTTATAACTGTTTATACCACCTGTAATTAAAAATGAAGTAATCCCAGCAATTTGAGGAAGTCTTATATGATTAATATCCATTTCCTACTGCTTGCTGCAGTGAGAGATAATTAATTGTGGAGACATTTTTAGAGACATCGCCATAATCTCCTCTCTAACCAAAAGCAAATGTTTAAAAAAGTAAGAAAATTGATAATGCAATCAATTACATGGATATTACAATATTTTAACCTCCTGAGTAGAAAGTCGATGCCCAGGGACAGTATTATCCACATTAAATGGAAATGAACAATAATATTATCTTTATCATCACAGCTTAGGAAAAGGCAGATGTAACATAGCTGAAGCTGCTGAGGTTGAGATCTCAGAGCAGTTCTTGAAGTCAGGACTCTGTATATCCAAATAGGAGATTTTTAAGACTTAGCCTAAACATATTCATAAGCTTTACATTGCTTTCATATTTCATCAGGAGATTTGTATGTGGATGATGGGGCAATGAGACTGTGTCAGTGCATTGGTTGAACACTGATTTTTGTTAATTGCAAACATCAGATTTTAATTGTAGCCACATTATTTCCAGAACAAACCATCATGAAGGAAACAATAAACATACAATTTTTTAAACACCAATGTAGAAATAAATAAATAAAATATATTTCTAATTGTAGCTATGAAAAATAATACTCAGTTTCTGCAAGCTGTCGTGCTCGACATTTTCATGAGGGACTGGAAACTCCTAACCAGTTGGGTGTATGGTTGTAATTCACCTACAGTATTTTGCTAATATTGCAGATGACAGCAGAAGCTCACAATTAAATTACTTATCTAATACTCAATTAGACTTCAGCAGGTTGCATATAATTCAATGACAAAATGAGCATTTAAAGTTCTACCATTTCTAACAGTTAAATGGTAAAATACGAAAGTGAGGAAGAGGGCAGGAGCTGAATTGGGTCTGTATATATATGTAATTACATGCCTGGTTTTATTTATAATGAGAATGTAGGCTTTGGTGTTTTATTTGTTATAAATGAGAGGGGTAGATATGTGCTTTAGTAGTAAAAATGAAGAAACTTCATATATATTCTAAGATTCCTGAGTTGGATGAATGACACCAAGCTTGTTCTTCTTTCAGTAGTTGAAGTTGATGATCTTAAGTCATTTCCAACCAAAGAGATACTGTGATTCTTCTTGTGGTCTCTCTGTGGGCTGGCCTTTGCTTTAGTCAGGACGACTTGAGCTGGGTGAGACTTGGTGGTGTTTCACATACATCAGAGCCATCAGGAGGTCATCACCTGCAGCAGGAAGCTCAAAGGTGCCTACATTGTATTCCTTTTTCCTTACAAATGCACTCAGATCAAGATCTCTTGAAGCTACTCAAGCATCAGATCAAACCAGCCTGGTCTAGTGCCCATGACAGGAGGCTTGGAACTAGATGAACTTTTAAGATCCCTTCCAACCCAAACTATTCTATGATTCCAGGAAAAAAAAAACCAAACTAACAACCACCAAAAAAATCTACCTTTGGACATTTAGACCCATAATTTGTAAATATCTGCTAGTTTCATTCTGTGTTGAAGTTTGAATTAGGCATTTGCTCATGGTCTGGAGAACATTGTGTGGTGCTTCAGACCACGATATTCCAATGGACGTGTCCTGAATGAGATAACTCTGCTGCACACCCTTTCTCATTTCCTTAATGCTGTGAGTCATTCGGCTTCTGGGCATTAGTTAAGTTGTTACATAGATGATTTCCCTCATAATTGTAGACAGTTTTGCTGCTTTGTTTTTCTCTTTTTTCGTTGGCAAACAGGGTTGTTTCACTGGTAGTAATGAAGTTGCCTGTTGCTATTGTGAGTTTAGCCAGCTGTGAAGCCGCACTTAGCTTTATTATTACCCAACACTCTGTTAAGAAATGCAGCCTATTAATTATTCTACTAAAATGCAGCCACTGGGCCTGATCCTGGGGGATAGATCTTCCTTTCACCCTCTCCTGCTGCTGTTCTACATTTCAATTTGTTTTAATGGCTGTTTCTTCACATTTCTGTGTGATTTCCCTTGTCTGTCTCTGCCTGGTCCTCCTGGATGCTTCAGTTGGTATTTTCCACTGCTGACTAAATTCAGGTCTGTACTCAGGGTCTCTCACTGTAACTTCTGAATTCTTACATCCCCTCCAATGCTGTAGATAAACATGAAGGTGTGCTGGGCTGGAGATTGGGAGATACAGCCTTTCTGATTGACCATGGAGCAGCTTTTCAGAACAGCACCCATCTTGAAGCACAAAAACATTTGACCCTTAACCCACCTCAGTTACTGGTTTGGTGTAATAGCTCCATTTTTCTTGGTTATTCCTTTGGCTTTCTGTGGTGTTGGGAAGTTAAAAGCTATCACCACAATTTTTTATTTTCTAAATGAAACAATGCCTCCTGGTGCTCTAGGATCAAGAGGTCTGGGTTTTGCAGTAAAAAATAAAACCAAATAAAAAAAATCATTTCAGACAGGTACTTCTTGTCCTGAAATCTGCCAACTACCCCTTAAACACTGTCACTCACAGGGAACAGGGAAGAGCTCTGGCAGCTCTGAGCAACAAAAAGGAGTAATGAGAGTAATGGGGAATAAAAGGGTGTTGGAAAAGAGACATGTGTGGGTCTCCTTTCTGTGTCAGGCAGGGTAAAAGCAAATTCCAGGAGAGAAAAATAAAACAAAAAGGTCAAACACAAGAAGCAGCCTAATGAAGGAACTATCAGAGAAAAGTAAAATTAAAACCTGCTGCCTAATGGAATGTAAAATGTAGGTAGTGAAAGACAAGAAGCGATAATTTTTAAAAATTGAAGTGCCTTGGTTTCATAAAGGTACCGCAGAAGAAAAGGACAAAGAGGCTAAAGTGTGAAAAATGGGCAATCGGGAGCATTATGTTAAATTAAAAGATTATTTTGAAAGTATAGACAAAGTGCCTGAATACTACAGAAATAAATAGAATAAATGTAGTTTCATGAGTTTTGTGCACTAACAAAACTGAGTACTGATGCAGAAATTTAAACCACAGTCCCTCCACAGTAAAAATGCAACCAAAGCTATAACCAACAAAATAGAACAGTCAGTCCCTCTTCCCTTTAGCCCATCACTAGTGTTTGATCTTTACAAATGAAAATACTAAATTACAGATAGATTCCTGATGGACACAGCACGCACGGGATAAACCAGCATCGCTCAGAAGCTAAAAATTACTTGAAGGTGGCTTTGTGGAGCAGCAATGAGTCAGTCAAGTCCCTCGCTGTAAGTTCGAATAGCCCAAAGGCTGCTCTAAATCATCATCCTGGCTGCCAGTGACCCTGCAACAGCACAGAGGGGTTGCTGGGGCGTAGCAAAGTCTTGGCTGTGCTTCTCTTCCTTTGGCCATGTCCTCTAGCCCGGCAAGAGGAGCTGTTGGGAGGGGGATGAGGGGGAATCAGAGAAGGAGAAGAGAGTGGAAAGCACAGCAATGCTCGTGATGCCTCTTCTACTGGAAGACCTTGGCTTCTGCTGTGGCTGGCAGAGATCCAGTGGCTGACAGTAGTGGGAACTGGCCCCAGCACAGAAAACAGAAGATCTGTGGCTGGGCAGTGGCCAGGTGCAATGATAGGATTTGGTTTTTAGAGGCACCTGCAATACCAAATATCAGCAACAATTTTTTTTCTTCAGTAATCCTAACTGAGGTCCTACTTGGAAAGTATGGAGGACTATCCTACCGCAAGCTTCAGCACCAGCAGTGGTCCTGAAAATTTGGCGCTGCCAGAAAAGACGCACAACCACTGTCTGTTGCCTTTAATCGCAACTGAGGGCAAAATTGTTTTATATTCCCGTGGTGTCTGAACACTGCCAACACCTCAAAGTATTGAAGATTGTCTGATTCTGTGGGATTTGCCTGCTGCTGCCTTCTCCTTGGTCTTTTTAGGTAGGACAAATTGCAGCAATTAATGCTGATGTGTGGCAAGTCATTCCAGAGTCTTGTGTCCATCCGCTGAGCAGCTCATCCCATCCAAAGCATTGTCTTAAAAACTCTTCTTGCTTCTCCAGATGAGGTGTAGCTAGTTCTGGTTTGCAAAACAGAGGAGTGGTTTGCTTGTGGGGAATTGGTGGAAAATTGGGAAACTGGATGTAGGGCAGTACTGGAGAATACTTCCACACATGCATATCCCACGCATCTGAGAGCACCCACAGAGCAGGTATCTTTGTTTTGGCAGCAGGGTGGAACTGAAATCATGCCCTGCATACAAGCTTTTTAATAGCTTAATTTTTCTTTGAGGATTGATGGCTCAGTCTGTTGTTTATTTGTTTGAGATATTTTATGATCTGACAACTTCTCCTCACGTATTTTAGTCGTGCATTTTATGTATCATTGTTGCTTTACTTTTCCTGTTACTGGGAATTAATTCTTCATGCAGTCTCTTCATTTAATTATACAGTACATTCACATTTCACATGCGCATTTTGCATGAATAGGAAGAATCCAGTTTAATTTAGCCATTACATATTTTACTATCTTGGGTTTTCCAGTCAAAATCCCCAAGCTTTTTTTTTCCTGTTGTTTTAGCATAACAATAGTAATATTCATTGCTTCTTACGTGGTAACAAAAGCTTTCCAATGTCAGTTCCTAGATTGACATAATCAGCTTTGTCTCTTAATTAGAAAAGAGAATAAAGCTGTTTAGGGGTGTCAATAAAATGGCAGATGTATCATTAACAGAAGGCTACATTGGATTGGAATAGTGTAAATGCTTGGAACTGAAATGTTAAAATTTTGTACTGATAACCTTTCATTTCTGATCTTCACTTTCTTAGGGTTTGAGGGGTTTTTTTCTAGTTGAAAAATAATAAAGCCTAAGGTTGATAATGGAGAACTTAAATTCCTTCTGAAAACTTGAGTTTATAATCAAAGTAGGGCAAGAAAAACCTGTTGCTTTGGATTTGTGCCCATCCTCTAGCCAAAAGTCAGTGTTCCATGCTTCTGATGCACTCCTCATCATCCTTTTGATGTCACCAAGTGTTAACGAACAGCAAGACAATTTGTAGATGTTAATAGGAACTCGAGGACATGATCCATACCTGACTTACTGGGTTTTTTCACAACTAGTCCTAAGAGTCCAGTAGTGACTTCAGTGAGGAATGATTTCTTCCACAAAAGGGTTTTCCAGGCCTGGCCAAGGCTGCCCAAGGCAGTGGTGGAGTCACCAAGATGTGCTGTGAGGAGCATGGGTTACTGGGGACCTGGCAGTGCTGAGGGCCTTGATGATCTTAAAGGTCTTTTCCAACCCAAACAATTCTCATATTCTAAGGAATTATGCAATTGGATTATACCAGTTTGGAGGGGGGAAAAAAATCAGTAAATCTAGCACAGGCAATTCTCAGCCTCTTCAGAAAGATTATCCTTTTGTAACCCAACTATTATTTAGTTCAGCTTGGGAAAACAATGAAACAAATAGTAATTTGCAATTGTAATGTCTCTGATTACAGTCCCTGGTTTGATATTTACTCAATTTAATTTAAAAAAAAAAAAGGATTGTATTTGTATTTCCTACTCTCTTTCACAGCAGAGGGATTTAAAACATGAGCAGACCTATAATGTCCCAGTTCCTGTTCCATCTCACAGTCTTCAATTAATAATATTTTACTGTCTGTGACTGCAGAATGAAAGTGTATTTTTTTTATTTACTTAAAACTGGAATGAGTTAGGTTACCTAAAGCCAACAAGGTTGCTGGGCATTCCAGAGGACTCCTGTCCAGGAGTTTCATTTGGATTTAACCTTCATGTCCTTAAGCACAATAGTTCACATAAATATTTAAGAGGGGCAACCACAGACCAATTAAAGGAATGTATTTTCCAAGCATCAAACCACTGTTTTCAGGCAGTATGCGGAAGCTCTTTAATTAATACAAGTTAAATCTGTTAGGGGCCCAGTGGAGTTTTAGGCTCAGGAAAGGGAGAAGCAGATGAGAACAGCCATGGGGAGGTTGGGCAGAGTTTCCCTTGGGGAGACACTAACCGCTACCCAACCTGCAGGGTGTCTTTGGGCAGTTCCTCAAGCCCATCCTACCCAACCATCCTTGTCATCGGTCTTTTCCACATCCTTAGAAAAGCTGTGGGCATGCTGAGAAGGCTGTGGCTCTCTTAGTTGTGCTATTTGCTAAATAAAATTGAGGAGCAGCTGTTTTGTGGGAAAGATATTGAAGAAATTTTTTTTATTTATTTCTTTGGGGTTTATCTTTAAAAATAAAAAATGTTGTAAGATGCTTCAGAATTTTCCTCACAATAAGAGATCTTGTTTCAAGCTCACTCAGACTCAATTCTCCACCAGGTTCCTTTTACACCACGTGTAGCACGAATTATGAAAGGGTGCTGCTCCTACGCAGTGTAACGTGAAAAGTTTTGCTACCCAGCTCTACGAAAATAAGGAATGAAGTTTGTTGCTCCCTAGATGGGACAGCTTGTTGTGGCAGGGACAGAACTTAGCCAGCTATGAACTATGAGTAAAAATGGCTCAAAAATACCCATGTGTGGCATTGCAAGTGGGTGCAGAGCCCATGAGAGAAGATGAGACAAAGTGCAAGTGGAACTGAAAGGAGATTGTACAGAGGTGGGGATTGGTTGGTTAAACCAAGTGGCAAATGACAGGACAAGAGGAAGTGGCCTCAAGTTGTGCCAAGAGAAGTTTGTTTTGGATATGAGGAAGAACTTTACTGAAAGAATTATCAGACATTAGAATGGGTTGCCCAGGGCTGTGGTGGAGTTCTCTTCCCTGAAGGTGTTTGTAAGTTGCGCAGACATAGTCCTTAGGGATGTGATTTAGTCAAGGACTTGTAGGGTTAATTGTTCGTTGTGTGATCTTGAAGATGTTTTCCAATCTGGATGATTCCATGATTCTATGAAAACAGTGGGGACATTTTGAAAGAAGAGGAAAGGTGTGAGGAAAGACTACAGAAGCACAGCTAGGAAGAGGGGAGAAAAGGAGAGACTTGCTGCAACTAGTGAGGAACAAAAGACAAAGAGTGCAGACTGCAACAAATCACCCATAGTCTCTGCTGGGAAGGAGTCATGAAGTGGCTAATTAAAAACTTACAGCTGTGCTGCATCCTTTTTTAAAGATAAAATGCAACAGTGCTAATACCATACCACTGTGCCTGTAACACCATGAGTTGACTGCACCAGTACTAAAAATGAGTGAGGAAAGGGGCTCTCTCAAGTGGTATTGGAAAAGGTAAAAGATGTCCAGCTTGACCAAAACACCCAACTTTTGGCCAGCTCATTCACATGAAATGGTTTCTTTTCTTCTTTTTGTTCTTTCAGAACCCTTCCTGTTCTGCTGAATATCCTGCCTTATTTAGTTTTATAGGAAGTTTTATGCAGTTTTATAGGAAGTAAGGTTTGATTTTTTTTACATTTTTTTTCCTTTTGATGTTGTATACAAGAATAAATTATAAACTCAAAGAAAATACAGTTGCTGCATGCAGAAGCAGCAATATCTTTCTATCTAGCACTCACCTCTCTTTCCCAGTGTTTTTTTAAACATGGTAATGTCCCACCACCGTTTCTGAGATTGCCTGAATTTATTTGTTTGCTCTTCCTTATGTAAGGAATGCTTTCTGCCTGTTGGAGTGTATTTCTGTGGGGAGTGCTGACATTCTTATCCACACTTCGCTTGTCATTTCTAGGCCAGACGGTTAATATGATTCCCTACTATGAGCTACTTACCGCGTACCGTTCTAACATGTGTTGCAGCAAGGCAGAGTATTGAGGTGCAGAAATGGCTTATGAAAGAGATGGATTTTGGGATTCTTTTAGAGAAGGACAGTCAGTATGCAACATAAGTATGTCCCCTATAATGGTAAAAGGAAATACTGGGGGATTTCATACTCTAATCTCATCCTTTTTGCATGAATATGGGAAAAAAAGGTGTTTGTGGATAGTACTGCTGCAGGGCTGCAAAGGAGGGATTAGTGTTCCAAAGGGCAGACTGGAAAGCACAGAGGACTAATCAACAGCATCTGGACAGAACCACAATCTTTTCTCTGGGAAAAGGCTGAGAGCTATGATGGTTCCTCAGCTGGGTTTTTACCCACGCTCTGGTGGTTTTGTGCAGGAGGCAAAGCCCTCGAGATGGAAGAGCTCAGTGCAGGACACAGCCATGGAGAAAGGTGTGAGCTAACATGAGTGACATAAGTGTATGAAGGTCTAGATAGTTATGAGGAAATACTGCAAGAAATCTATGTTACTTAACCTAAAGGAGAGTAAGAGAGAATGTGATAAGTGCTTTTAAATACATTTAGTGCTCCTGCAGAAGTGAAGGGAATCATTTATTCTGTTATCCTTTGCAGACAGGATGAGAAGTAGTGGGCTTGATGTAGGACATGAAGATAAAGGTTAGATGTGAGGAGAAACATTACTGTTAAAAAGGACAGATTGCTTGGAGACACTGTAGAGACTCTTACCTGTCTTCTGAAACAGCAAAGACAAGTAAGAGGGAAGATAGTGATGCCCAGCACCTTACCTGGGATGAGCAGCCTCTGATCATCCCTTCTGATCTTGTTTTACTTTGATTAAAACTGAATTAAGAAAGGAAAAGCCTTGGGCTGGGCAGATGATCTCCAACATAAGACATAATAGAATAACTTTGGCATTGGTCAGGGAAAGTGTTGAGTACTTTGGGGCTACTCTTACTTACCTCACTCAGAGCAGAAACAAAATTGGATTTCAAAGATGGGGTCATGTGAACTGAATTTGTATTAACTTTTAATATTCTTAATTCTTCACCATGACTCCCATTCTGTTACAAAACTTCACAATTTGTGTAGCACCTTTGTGGGAATCTTCAGCCTCAGATAAAACCTGAGAAAAAAGGGTGTTTTCGTTGGATTTCCATTTTACAACTCTTTGGCTTACTTTCCCACAGTAATATTTACTTTGCTTTGGGCTTTTTAGGCAACACCCCAACTGGTAGTGATTGACTTTATGGATGTGTCCTTCAACACACAAGGTCAGAGAGTTGGAATGTAAAACGTCAACCTACAATTGTTGAGATAATTTGGCCTAAAAAACTGCAAAGGAATAGTGTTTCCTAGAGAGCTACTGAAGGAGTTGAGTACTGTTATTTTGGGATATTTGAAGAGGAACCAAATGAAATTACTGGAAGAGAGACAGAAGAAGAAAGGATCACAACGTGAGTTAAAGATTGTAACAGTGAAAGGCTTTGATTAAAAAAAAAAATCTGTTTAGTCCCAGAAGTTTTTTATGTTAAAAGCTTTTAACAAAAGGAATGCAATTTTCTGTGGGGAAAAAATATCACTATGAAGATTCACTGGCTGGTTGGTTTGTTTCTATCAGCATTTCTCCCAGTTTGTCTCACATCCCCACTAGAGTCTACACTGCTCTTTTTCTGGGAGTGCAGATAAGCTCTTCTTTCCTTGGTGCACTCCAAAGTGTATTTACTGCTTGTTAGGAGTCCTTTTTGTTTTCTTCTAAAAGTGATCTTTATCCTTCAGGTTATCAGTACTGCAGCGTGAAATCACTTTACCTCGGCACGAGTACAGGCAGCAGCAGCCTGAGGTTAGTTTTTTTCCATCCCAGGGCTTCATTTCTTCTTCGCTGAGTCAATCCATGTCTGCATCTCCCTGTCAAGGCTTGGTCTGATGCATCCATTTACTCCTCATAAGCCTCCAAGTAGAGATCAGATAGGAGCAGCAGCTGGTTCTTACCTCTGTAGGAGGTATATAAGCTCAGAATTCAGCTTAAGCATCAGAAAATACATTGAGGACGAAAGTTTGGTAGATAATATTTTTCTTCTGTCCTCATAGGTACAAAACNGCTTTCTCCTGTCCTGAGTTTGCTGTGTTCTCTTGCTTATAATCCAAGAGGACACTCCAGACACCACATTTCTGGGGATTACCTTTCTTGGGGTTGAAGCCTTTGGCCTCATTCTTTTCCTCACAGTTAAGAGTGTTCATAAGCCCTTGGAAAGACACTGTCTGTCATGTCTCGTCACTTAAATATTGTGATCAAGCCTGTGAATAATCTCAAACTGCTTTGACGTGTTCATAATAGCTTTTGTTCTACTTCTGTACCCATCCACTTGCAGCCCTTAAAGTCCCCCCTGCACACTGTCTCCCAGCTTTTGATGATTTGACCAGAGATGCTACAGGGAGAATCAGATTGATGCCTTACATTTCTGTGCATGGTAGCAGTGGTTTGGGAAGCAAATATTATACCTTTAGATGGGTTTTTTTGCCTGTTTTCTTCTGGTGAAAGTTGTCAAGGAGGGTCAGCTGTACCAGTGGTAACCAGCAGAGCGACGTCTTCTTGGGTTTTTCAGCTTGCGTTGACACCAATGCCAATCATACACCAACAGTGGATTTGCAAGATTATAGGACAGGATAAAAAAAAGACGAAGGTTAAGCACGGGGCACACAATAGAGATTACTTATGGTAATGAATTGTATAATTTTTCTAGACAGATCTGGATTAATGTTTATCCCAGGCAGGGAGATTACTGTATGTCTGATTCTAGTTGTAAACAGACATTATTAAACAGAAGGTTTATGTTCATGAAAGGCGACTATGGGTGTTAAAGCACTTATGATTTATTATGTGCAAAGAGAAAAAATTAACCTGTTCATCTGCTGCACTACAAGATGCGCTGTGGGGGTTTTTTTTGCATAATTTGGAAGGCATCTGCTCCTTCAGAATACAAATAACCAGTGAAATGAGGAGGATTCTCCTCTCGTTTACACCGATCCAATGCCCTATACCAGCAAAAGAATAGGCTTGCATGTTTTTATAACGCAATTACATGAGATAACGCTGGCAAAATGTTTACTCTTGAGTCTTTGGAGAAATTTTCTTTATAATTTAGACAAAAATGTTAGTATTCAGAGAGCTTAACAAAGAACCTTATTTGGATTTCCTCAAATAACTCTGCTAATTGAAATGATAAGGTTTGGATTTTTGAAAAATATGCGTATTTTGTCTGTTTTTCATGCAGTTTATATTTTTCACACAGCTTATGTCGCAGCCCATTTTTGTCCTGCTTTATCACATCCCTGCTGTTTAGCATAAGTGAGACACAGGTATGTTTCCTAATTGTGCCTTACTCCAATAATCACGGAAACCTACCCGAGTCGGTGACTTCTGTGTTTTGGACCAGCTGAGAAATCCCCCCTGAGAAAACAGTCAGCAAACTCAAAAACTTTGCTTCTCTGCTGCGTTATTACTTGCTAACAAGGAAATATCTTTTTTTTTTTTTTTTTACCCTGTGAAAGCAAAGAAAAATCACAGTTATCAAAAAATCTGTTCGTTCTATTTATGGGCCATGTTTGTAGCCAGCGGATTTTTGCATAATGCCATTTGAAATTATCCGTTTAACAATGATGGATGATACCAAATGTGTTGCTTTTCCCTCCACTTTGTAACTGATCCGTCTACTTATAGATTGCATTGGACATGGTGCTGATGCTGTATTTGGAAAACTCACTCTTGTACGCAAGAAGTTTGTCCTTTAAGTCTCAGTGACTTCAAGAAGATATTCCCATATATAAGGAAAAACAGCTCAACCTGCAAAAAAATAGGAAAGTGGAGTGAAAAGTCCTGGGAGTATTAGGAGGTGTATTAACTGAATTAGGATTTAAGCTGTTAAACTAGGTCTCAATAGAATGTAATCCAGTGAGATGTTCTGAATGCTTAAATTAAGAAAGTTTTGCAATCAAAACACTTTTTGTTGCTCTTTAACACTGCTTAATTGTATTTTAAATTTGGTGCAATGATGGCACAGTTGTGTCATGAGAAAAATGTAACTTGCACGTTTATAATAGTTGCCCTAATTGTCACATTTTACCGTGATTATGAAGTGCGAGTCTGCAGTTAAAGTTCATAAACTCATCAGCCAGCTAGAGTTCCTGCGGGCCTTGTTGGTGGTTCAGTGCAACTACTGAAGGTGCTGAGAACTTTTAGAGGTACCCAAGATGCAGCTGAGAGTCCTCCAGGAAGCCTAATCAGCTGCACTGCACTGTTTAAAAGCTTTGAATGTTGGGAGGATATATAGAGCAGATATCAATAAGTAACAGAGCTGACCTCCGTTGTCCCGAGAGGAGAAAAACTGAAAATGAAGATGCATTTCTGTTATCAGTCTGCAGTGGGTCGTATGTTGAACTGGTGTTATATTTTCTCTTCCAAAAGCCGCTGTAGCCTTGACATGGTGTTTAACAGTGCTAAGCTCATTGCTGCTGAGGTAAACATGTCTGAAGCGAACGATGACCCTCACGTCTCTGTGATAGCAGAATGTCTCCCTGATGTGATCCCACAGACTTGGAGCATTAAGTTAATTTTCCCTTGGATTTCTGAGCTGCCTTCTTTTTCCCCGGTGGAGAAGCTTGTGAAGAATACAGCTTCTGACCGAATGACAGAACATGGAGGGTGAAATTAGATGCATTCAATTAGAAGATGACAAAAAGCCTGTCTAAATATTTGTCAGGATGCTACTTATGGGCCATCGTGTCCAGCCTGAGAAGTGAAACACGGCTGCTCTAAGGATTTAATAGTCAGGGTGGGGTGGGGCAAATGGATAAATCACCCAGATTCTTTACAGGCTTGGAGGGGATAATTGAGGGTATCAAGTGGGCTGTTATGCTTCCAGGACTGGTGATCCCTCTGGTGTAATCTCAGATTAGTTCTTTTCTTGTATTCACTTTAATGCAGAATTAACCGGCACAAAGTTTTGTGGACCACTTGAGTAAATAATGTTGTTGCTTTGATGGCTGGTGGATGGATAATGCTGGGGGTTATGGGTGGTGTTGATAACAGGAGTTCCACCATAAAACAAAAAACCCACTACAAAACAAAGAAACAAAATCCCAAAGCTGCAAAACCCGAAGAAACATCATAGCCCTGGACACCATGTTGAGTTTATATCAGAGAAGGTGTTACTGGTTTTCCAGAGGTGATCTTGGAAACAAACATTCCGAATTAGCAGAGAGAGATGGAGATTTTGCAGCTTGGTTTGACCACATCTGTTTATTCTGTACCTTAAATTTAGAGCTACTTTTTGTGCAAGCGACAGGGTGAATTGTAATTCCCTGCTCGGAGGGTTCTAATTAGGAAAATAAAACGCAGGCAAATACAGCATGTTGTGGTTACCTTTCTTCTGTTTTGGGTTTTGGTTTTTTCCTTTTCTGGTGCAGCAGTTCAAGGGAGAACGTGACTCTGATAGGGTTAATCCAGCTACATAAAAATCCATGCTGTGTATGATAGTAGTAAAGCTTGTGATCCCTTGATCTTTGATTAGATCCTGGCTAGTAAATACCTTGCATTTAATCAGAATGAGTTGTTCTGCATGTAGTATAAGTCACCTTCACAGATGGGGATGTGGCAGCGGAGTTGTTCACGAGTATTTGTTTTAATCCTCTGCAGAACAAGCAAGCATGCTTTCTGCTGCTCTCTGCTAAATCAACACGAAGGAAAGACGTTTACTTGCAGTCAGGACAGGGCGGAAACCTTTCTTTTTCCTTTATTGAGAAAAATGAAACTTCTTAAATCCTTAAAAGGTATTTTCTGCTTTTCCATAAACATAACACACCGTGGCTGCTTTCTGAAGAGTGGGATGCAAATTCCACTATGTAGAATTTAATTTTAAACTGTTTCTACACGTTCCTGGTTTAGGAGACTGGAAATATGCAGAGAATAAAATCGATCACAGTGTTCAGCTTCTATTATTCTTCTCTATTATAAAGATAACATAGATGGAATGTTGTTTGGTCTGTGTGCTAGTAAACTGGAATTCTTAACCAGGTACCAGTTATTTAGTGTGGGATGTCAGCATCCTACTTACCTAAATCTGTCACGATTGCCTCTTGAGACATCGTCTTCTGACAAGCCAAATACTGAAAATGAGAGTACTCTTTGCTGGGAGATTTTTCTACCAATTGTCGTTTGTCTGTCTTGATAACTTCACGGTAATAACCAGGCGACCTGTACTTAAACAGAGTCACAATTTCTCTCACTTACTTTTCCTAATCACCGCACGGAGCCTTCTGTGCTCAGAGGTGTGATTACAACTAACCTGCCGTCACATCTGAAGAACTTTCTGTCCAGCATACCACAAGGATTAGATATGTGGATGGTGGATCTAAGTGTAAATATAATAGAAAGATGAGTGCCAAAGTTAACTCTTGATGTATTTGTTTTTGTAACAGGAAGAGTGGAGAACCCCCTCTCATAAATGGCTGGATTCCTTACCTTGGGAAGGCACTGATTTTTAGGAAAGATGCTTACAAGTTCTTACTGGATCAGCAAAAGAAACTTGGAGATATTTTCACTGTGCGCATTGCTGGTGAGAAATATTTCAGTGTTTCTCTTAATTGTACTTTTTTTTCATTCCATCAATGAAGTTAAATGCTAATTCATATGTTTAGTTTGCTGTCTTCCTTAACCAAAACTCTTTTTTCTGTAGCATAGCCAAATTAAAAAAAACCCTTCAGCAACGTACAATAACTGTGCACAGGATAAAATTGTGAGTTATACGTATAGCTGCACGTTAACAGGATTTGTAGGCATGGAAGATATGAAGAGATTTTGCCAGCACATTTAATTGTGTATTGTTATGGGGTTGGTTTTTTTTCCCCTCTAAAGAAGGGAGAGCTAACATCATCTTGACACGGCACAGAAAAATATCAGATTAAATTTAGAAAACACTTAGGGGGGAAAAAAAAAGCGCCGAATATGTTCTCACACATTTTACAACTGGTTGACAGGAACACAAGGGAATGAATGACACGTTGACTCAGTGATACGATCGGGACTGGAACACAGAAACTTCCCGTTGCCAGCCCCTTCCCCCTGATCACGCCTGCTGAAAATAACAATATAATAAAGTCTGATATAACTGTGCCGCTTTATTTATAACTGTATTACTACTCCACTAGCTCAAATACAAATATTTGAGGGAGTTCATGCAGACACTTTAGCTGTGGAAGAGAAACAGAGAATGGAACTGGAATCTTGAATTAAACTTAAATATATAAATTTACATATAGATATATATATACACACACATACAGACATACTTTTTACTAAACTCAATTTCAAATCCAGTCTTTTCCTCTGGTCAGAAAAAAGGCAAATTCTTCCAAGTGTACGTGGATGTAACAAATCTTTGTCCCCTCTAAATGCTGATAGCCTGGGTCAAATGATCAGCTTTAGGGTTAAGACTATCTCGTTTTTAGCTATTCCTGTATTTTCAGGGAGTTTGGAATAAAAACATGAAGTACCCAGCTTGCTTTGTCATTGCACTAGCATTAGCTTTGTGTTTCCACATAGGTAATACTTTGCAAGAGAAATAAATTTTATTTTCTTAAAAAGTCAGTTAATTAAATTGCAAGCCATGTGTTTAATTAATGAATTTTTTCTTCCTCTTACCAAATCTGTTTTGTTTTATTTTTCCCTTTGGAAGAGCATTCTTATTGCTGTTAAAGGTGTAGGTTTTTCAATTTGTTCAAGGCTTTTTCTTAAGGAACTGGTATGCACAGATTTTTTTTTCTGTTGTGAAAGAGTTTGACAAGATTGGCTTTAGGTGAAGTACAGTCTTTATGTTATTCTTGATGTACATTCACGCTCAGTACAGTTGTGCCTTCTTATGAATTAAAAATGATCAGATTACAGGTTAATGATTATTGTTCAGAGACTACCTTAGTGCATTCATAAAGCTAGATACAGTCATACTTCAGAATCCTCAATGTGCTTAATGAAATATTTAGGTTCTCGTTCACCTGTTTTATTATTTTCAGCCAGACTCTGCTTAGAGACATGAGTGTTTGAGCAGCCTGAGTGTAATTTAGTTACACCAATTTCTTTTTGCATGTTGAACAAAATCTGTTTTCACATTAAACTAAATCATCTCCCACTGTTCAGGTGTTTTGAGGACAATCTTCCTTGAGGAAGCTGGGGGGAAATGGGGTATCACTTCACAGCCCCATGCAGGGAAACCTTCGATTCTGTGCATTTGTCAGAGCAGAGTTCCCACTTTTTTGGGGTTTTTTCTTTTCCCACTATAAAAGTACGATCCATCAAGACTTCGCCAAGGATTTTGAAACACTTTGTCATGCAGAAGTCAAGGAAGAAGCCGAAGCTCATTAGTAGCCTCCTATCATGTCCCGATCCGAAGATCTTGATATGTCTGACTGATGCGACAAAGATGATGTTTCTGTGTTGGGCAAACCCAGCATAGCCTGCTGTACAAGGACTATCATTACTTTCCCTCCCCCCGGTGGGTGTCTAAAGGGGCCTGTCAAAAAATTCTATCGATATATATTGTTCTAATTATTGGTTCTCAAACTAGTTCAATTGGAAAATGCAGAACGATGCTTGGAGTTTCTGGCATTGCCCCGTTACCGGTAACACGATTTCGCTGATTGTACCTTCCCATGTGATGAGCAAATGATTGTCATCCCTAAAAGTCGCAAGGGACGTGGATGTCATCTTAATAAAGAAATTAAAAAGCACATCTTTCCATGAGAAACAATGTAAATTCCTGACCTGTCGCAGAAAATAGTTCTCTAATTGGTTTTGTGTGGTGGTGCAGCAGAATCGTTTTCCCCAAACGTCATGCCAGCGAAGCACCACTGTACATCATTGTCAGCAGCTCAGCAGAATCTTCCTAATAAGAGGACGATTACGTAAATGCGATAGTCTTAAAAAAATAGAATAAGGAAGAGAGAGGGAGACAGTGTGCGGTGCCGAGATGATCCAGACCAACCTCCCTGCTTGTTACAGGTCAGTAGCATAGGCAGGCAGCTAGGTAAGAACTTAAAGAGCTTGGAACAGTTTGGGCGTTGTTTCTCAGGGTTACACTCCTTCTCCTAATGAGTTATTGGGAATGATACTGAACTATACAACATGCTCAACTTCTGATAATCATAGGGGTTTTTTCCTTAAACACACTTGCCTTTTTGAATCCTGCTGCTAAGTCAGTCTGTTCTTCTAAGGTACAATACACCTACTCTAATACACCACATTTTTCTCTCTTAGGCAAAAGGTGATTTACATTAACTCTTTACTGCGCCGAAGCCCGCTGCCTGCGTTACTGCAGCTACATCCATCAATGGATGCCATCAGAGATGCTTGTCTTTCATCATAGAATCATAGACATCATTACCGTTAAAAATCTCCTCAATGCATTATTAGAGTAATTCCGTAACTACCACACAAATAACTTGCTTCTACACTCAGATTTACCAAAGCTGACTATTTTCATATTTTCCACATCAATCTTCTCTACTTCCAGGGTACTGTAGGAACAAAGCAGAGATAACCAGGGTATTCACAGACAAGAGATTGGGTATGCAAGTAGGCATTCTCTGTAGCCATATTAAATGTATTAGAAGGCCTTTTTATATAAACATCTCTAATTTTGACCAATTTCTGCAACACTAAAAGAAGTAGCTTCATGACTTAATCAAGATTTGAGTATGGCAGTGCTGTATGCACCCATCTAGTTGGGTTTCTCATGTTGAATGGTGGGTTTTTTTCAAACTAGCGAGGAAAGGATTGGTCCCCAGCAGTTTCTAGGTAAAGACCTTCAATATTTAAGGGTTCCTCATTTATGGAGCACAGGATATGCCTGGACCTGGAGTTTCCCTTTCCTTTTAAGGAAATTCCCAGCCCAAGCATCCAGATTTTGGTTTGGATTTAGAAAAGGCTACTTTCAGGAGAGAGTTCTTGGAAAGACATAGGACAGGAAAAATATACCAAATACTGACTGGAGACTTGAGGAAAGATTTGCGTTTGTTGGTCTCTCGACACCAGCCAGGGACAATAAGTGGGAAGAGACCTCATCAGGGACAACGCCAGGATTGAAATAGAAAATTAGGGACCATATTGACAATCAATGAAATTTAGAACCATAACTTGAGGTGAGAAAGTTTGTTCCAGTTTGGATGTTTGCTGCTTGGGGTAGAGGAGGTGTTGGGGCATGGTTTTGTAATTAGCAATCTGTTCCTGTATGGAAGACACGTGGGGAACTGGTGTAGCCACGTAGTGCGTCTGTGGGTGACTGTAACTGCTGAAGACTCCCATACCCACTCTCTCAGCACCGACTTAACTGCAGTTAATTAGCTCTAGATTTTACTTTTTTTTCCAATTAAAAGATCTAAAATTAGATTCTCAGTGAGGTACATAAACAAGCTGCCTTTGTTCCACATTTCTGGTGATGGAGACCTTTATTGAATGCAGGAATGAAAGTATTTTGCTTTGTCTTTATATATGTTGCTGACTTTCCATAATGTGGAGCCTGAGCTGATTCTACAAAATTAATTATATTATGGTACACACTTACTTTTTTGCTACCAGGAACCAGATGAGAATAATAAAAATCAGGATCTGCGATGCTCTGTTTCTCAGACATCTTTCTTCTTCCTGTTCCAAAGTGTATGCTAGTGCAGGGTTAGTTTTGATTTAAAATTATTGCTAAAATAGTCTGTTTGTCTGAAAACTCATTTGCTGAAAATAATTTCCTTCCTTAAAAATGAGAAGAATTGATGTGCGCTTGCTAAGTGTCTGATTAAAGATCACAAAGAAACTCATATTTTGCATCAGAAATAAGCAGATGGTGGACAGATGGTTTAAATTAATATTAATTAAAAATCTTAACTTAAATTGTTTACCCTGTAGATGCAAAGTTAGGAAGCCAGCTTTCATCTTTAGGGTTAATAACACTCCAAAAAATCTATTTATTAAAAATTGCTCCAGTGGGCATTCTTTCCAAGGTTTGACCACAAAGATGGTACCTCCATAAAGGGCCTGAAAGGAAGTAGCAGGTCTGAGACTCTTAAAAAAGGTTCTGCAGATGTCAAGAGTAAAAATTCCTGTCAGCTGCGGTGGTCTAGGAGGAAATTGTCAGGTAAGAGGAGTGAGAATTCAGTGTCTCCATGACTATTGCTCAAGATATTTGTTCTAGAAATAATTAATTTACAGCTGTGGTTGATTACGTTGCAGTAAAGCAAACTCAAAACCTTTGCTGGCTGTTGATAAAGAGAGGGTCAAAATGCACCTCAGTTTATCCTATTATTCACTGGGGTGTTATCAGCTGGGTGGAAATTACAGCCGCTAGTGGCAGAGGAAGTCCAGGGCAGACCCAGATTTACCACAGAGCACTGACTCAGAACAGGGAACAACTATGATAATTGAAATATCACTGGATGGTAACCATGGAGACTTGTTGACATTTTTAGTGGAAGTGGCTCCTTTATCTCAGGACATCTGTCACAGAGCCAAATTTGGTCCTTGGTTTAGCATGTAACTTTCCCATTAAGACTGAAGGAGAGTTGTCCCTTTGATGAGACAGAATTAGACTGGAAGTCCTGGAAGCTTTGCCATTTTCCAGAGTTTACTGCTGGGATGTTCCACAGAGGTTGGTACATTTTGATGAGTGCACCAGTGGAGTTTCAAGTGAAAAATGAGGAACTCTAAATGAAAGAGCTGAGATTGAGCCGAGCTTTGGGAGCGTTAGCGTTTGGACACCTGATAGTTCCCCAAAGTGGTGTTCTTTATTGGTTGACTTAAAGTCCAGATAGAAATCTCAGGATTTTTCTGGCAGGGCAGCTTGATAAGGAGTTGACTTGACGCCATCCAGTTCCCCTGTACAGACAACTGAAAGTTTGGCCATGTCCCCTCATTGAGGACCTCAGGAAGATTAGGAAGTTGTTGGTGCACTCCAACACAATGCACGATAGTGCTGGGACAGGGTATACACCAAAGTGACACCGGTGTACAAACTGGGACCTCCCTTTGTTGTAACTCACAGCTTCAAAATTGAATCTTGAGGGAGTAGTTTTGTGGGTACCAAGCAAAATTGTAATGAAAACCAAAATTTCAGGAAAAAGCAGAAGTGAGAGGAACTTGAAGCAGCAAGCAGTCAAAGCCATAACCACCAGGTTTTGAGTTTCTATGTCATCTGTGTGAAGAAAAGCTGCCACTGTGCAGTATTTTCTGCCCCACTGTGTTCCACATAGGTAAAATGTGTGTCTTTTTCCCTTTCTGCCCAGAAAAACCTACAATTTTCAAATGCTGCAATGACTCCATGTTGCATTTTCATTAATTATGTCAGGGTAGTAAGTGAATTATTTTAGAGTGCCCCAGATGTAGACATCAAACCCTGCAGATGAACAAACCAGTAGCTTCAGTCTATGTGGAAATGGCTTCATGCTGAATTGTTGTCCCTGGACATGTGTTTGAAAGTTGTGTAGATCTGAAGCTTAGGGACATGGTTTAGCAGTGGCCTTGGGACAATTGGATTAATGGTTGAAATGTATTTTAAAATCTTTTCCGAACTAAATAATTCTATGATTATGTGATTTAAGAAGAGCCATAAAAGCATCGCGTCCTGTCAAAGAGGATCTAAATAACTTGTTAAATCTTCCTTGATAATTTTTCCTTTTTTTATTTCCCTTCTAGATTTCTTCACCATTCTGCTTTGGGGGTTTTCTGCCTGCTTTTTTTTCCCCAATCATCGGCTCATTTTCAGCCATTACTTCTGAGAGTGTCACTAGATTATGAAAACGCGCTTGTCTCAATTATTATTTCTTTGGTTTTCTTCAGGTAGATACATTACGTTTGTCATGGACCCATTTCAGTATGTCTACGTCATCCGAAACAGCAAGCAACTAGAATTTCATGAATTTGCTGATAAAATGGCCTCCAAAACTTTTGACTACCCACCTTTGTCAAAAGGAAATTTCCCCGATCTCAAGGAAAACCTGCACAGAGTCTACCAGTACCTCCAAGGCAAGCCTCTGGATATCCTTTCTGACCACATGATGAAAAATCTCCAGGATATATTTGAATGGAAGTGCTCACAAGCAACAGATTGGGAAACAGAAAAAATGTACAAATTCTGCTGCTCTGTAATGTTTGAAGCCAGTTTTGTAACACTATATGGAAGAGTTCCTGCTGCAGATGGCCACAAAGTTATTAGTGAAATCAGAGACAAATTTATCAAGTTTGATGCCAGCTTTCCCTATTTAGCTGCAAACATACCAATTGAGTTGCTAGGAGCTACCAAGAAGGTTCGGAAGGAGCTTATACATAATTTTTTACTTCAGAACATGACAAAATGGCTGGGAGGGTCAAAAGTGGTCCAAGCCAGACAAGATTTATTTGAGAAATACGAGCTGCTTGGCGATTATGACAAAGCAGGTAGGAAACTT
Source organism: Rhinopomastus cyanomelas (assembly GCA_013400115.1). Lineage (NCBI taxonomy): Eukaryota > Metazoa > Chordata > Aves > Bucerotiformes > Rhinopomastidae > Rhinopomastus > Rhinopomastus cyanomelas. The sequence continues at coordinate 520,376 of VXBP01010623.1, read as the reverse complement.
TATGAATGATTGCTTGTCTGGAATAAAATAATTTACTATAGACCTTTGAAATAAAAAGGCAAAATGGCGACCTTGAAATTTTTTTATGTTCCTTCTAATTGGCTAATGATAAAATGTTTTACTCTGAAACAACCCTCTATGATAATTGATTTTTTTTTTGTGCTGAGGTGGTAAAACAAGATACTTAATGGTGATAATGAGAAAGATTATAACCGATCTGCATTTCCTCCCCTTATTCCCCCCACCCCCCCGACATTACATTTCAAACTATTCTCATTAAGCAGAAAATTAGACTTCAGAAGCCTATTGGTCCTCATTAGCATTCACTGATCCTTGGCTGGGTCTGTGTCCTAACATCTTTTAATTAGCACACTGCAAATCTAATCAGTGTAATAAACGCTATTAATCTTCCTTTTCACTTATTTTCTCCCAGCACATCATTTTGCCTTCCTGTGGGCCTCTGTGGGAAACACGATTCCAGCTACATTCTGGGCCATGTATTATCTTCTGCGGCACCCAGAAGCTCTTGCAGCGGTGCGTGACGAGATTGACCATTTGCTGCAGTCAACAGGTCAAAAGAGAGGGCCTGCGTATGACATCCACCTCACCAGAGAACAATTGGACAACCTGGTCTACCTAGGTAATTTATTTTTATCTGTTAGGAAGAGGAGAAGGGGCTCGCGCCACAAACTCGCTTTATCACTCATTCCTGTTTACTGAGAAGGTGGAGGACACAGCTGCCTAATTGACATAATAACACCCATTTACATCAATTATAAATTATGTAGTTTAGAGCTGTAGATACTCTCGTTGCATGTAAACATTAAAGCCTAGGTAATTAGCTATGCAAGGTGTGCAAAAGGCTAAATCGAAGCTTTGCAATTATTTTGAAAAAAAAAAAGAAAAAGTTGTTGCCTATTAAGTTGTTTGATTCTGAGCATCTGCCCAAGTGTTAATGCATTTCAAATGCTTCTGGATGGCACTGCCAAGAAAAGACCCTTTTCTGAAATTAAAGCGGAATCATGTATTTAAACTGAAAATATAATTTCTGTTTTTTCATGAGTGGTTTCTTTCTTCCTTTCTCTTTAACAAAATGGAAAGTTTTTTACAGCTGGCTTCAGTTTGGGAATTCACCTGACACTGAGTTTTATCTTCTTGTATTTGGGTTGGAAATACAGCTTTGCAGAGTAGAAACAATGTTCGCAGTCTTGAAAAAAGCACCTTGATTCAACCTAGGCAGGCCTAACCTGAAGAAAAGCTTGAAGGTTCAATATTTATGTCTCTTTAAATGTCAAAACCAGTCCTTGTGGAGAATGAGCTCTTTATGTTATGGTAGCCCTTGTCTATATGAGCTTTGGTACCTCATGTCTATGTGTCTTGGTATCTCATGGCCTAAACCAATCCCTGTTCCATGCTTAACCAAAGCTGAATGAAGAGTGGGTGATGTGCAGTCTCTGTGCTGAAGAAATAGCCGCTGTTCTCCAGGACCATCCACTGTGGCATGTCTCAAAAATCCATGTCCAAACTCGATTTGCTTCTGACAGTACCAACATTAAATTGACACAGTGACTTTTTTTTAGACCATTAACGTTAATTTTACATAGTGTGAGTCTAAGTAAGCGGGTTTTGTCTGGCTGTTGGGATGTGGATTTGTCTCTAATCGATGGAGGATGCTTCTGATGTAGCGAAGATACTAGATGACAGGGACACTTCTGAAGAATAGCAAGACGTGCTAAGCATTTAATGTGCTTTCAAAGATAAAAGTAAAACTGCTTCACACCAGGAGTTAGCACCCACCAAAACCACAAAAGTTGCTGATCATCAAAAAGACCAGAAGAGGATTTGTTTTGTATTTGGAGACCGAGATGGGAATGAAAAGGAAAAAAATAGAAAGGGAGGAAAAAAAGGCAACCCAGAAGTGTAGGAATAAGGGAAATAAAAGCACATACTTCACTAAAACCATCTCGAGCAAGATTGTATGAACAGTTTAAAACATTAACTGTGTCATTCCTCTGCTCTCCTTGAAATCTTGAAGTACCTTGATAACGTTTGCTTTACAGGGTGAGAGGAAAGTGCCACATGCTACTTTGCAGTATTCTTGTAATACTTTGGTTAAATTTTATAATTGCCTTAAACATAATGTGATACAAAACAAAAGCTTCCAGTTTTTCTGGCACTTAAGTTACGAATGGCTGGATACTGTCCCACAAAATAATGAAATAGAAAAAAAGGAAATTAAGGAAAATTAAAAGTGGTGCTGCAGTGGAAGAGGATGTTTCGTTGATAAGTGTGTAGGAGGGACAGATCCCAGTCCATGTTGCAGCTCGCTGACCACTGCCTCCCAGACTTGTGCTTTTCCTCTTCCTGCTCCCCCTGTTCCCACCCAGAGCACAGTGAATGGAAATTTGTGTCCCTGCTCCCGAGGAAGTCAGACCAGGTGTGATTCTTATGCGTTCATCACCTTGTCATCTCCTTCTCCTGTTTTAAGTGCTCTGCTTCTCCATCCTCTTTCTGGCCTACTCTAGCAAGAGCTTTTTTTTTTATTCCTCCTGCTATGGAGAACAAGCAAGAATTGCTAAAAAGCCTTTTTCAAGAATCAGCGATGTTGTTGTGGTCACATTCTTTGGGTCTAGGCAACACCATGGCCTGATTTTATGTCTCAATTCAGAGTACAGGTATGTGATTTTTTAATTAGAAAAACCAAACCAACAAACTCTCAACTCGTGGCAAAATGAGCAAATTTTAGCCCTGATTATTTGATTTTGACAGCGTTTTCTGGGGCAGCACGCTTCGTTTTGTCTGTGTAAGACTTTTCCTGAAACCCAAAGGCGCACAGTAAGATCCATTATTAGTCGTTACGGCTCACAGCGGAGCTCTAATACGGTAAACGACACATGAGAACGGTCTGTTGGGTTTTATGGTTCTAATGGAAATGCAGAGGGTAAAGCAGAGACACGCTTAGTGCATGTTTAATGCTTGGCGTGGTTAGTCAGTTCGTTTGTTTAATATTAGCCTGTTCATTTATATGGTGAAGTTTTCTTGCCCCAGGTCATTGCTGAATCTCAGATATTTCCTAGAAAAAGAGAAACAGCTTGAGAAATTGTTTTGTACATGGACGAGGGAAGGAACCTAGGAAGGGCTCATGGTCATAACCCAAATGCTGAGCATTAGAGTTGTTGGTTGAATTGAGAGGAATTAATAAATTTTCCTAGAATGGTCTGGGCAGGACCATTTAGTTCTTAGTAAGATGCAAATGTACTTCTTTCAGATCATCATTTGTGTTGGCTCACTGTGATGCCCATCATTAGATTACACCTCCCCCCAAATATTTGCATACTCAATAACTGTATTCCTACAGTACATGCGAATAATTACAGCACCCTGTTACCTGCTCCATGATAATGTAAAATTAACAGTCCATTATACACAATAAGTTTTATTTAAAAAAACCCCTTTACAGATAGGGATCGATGTTTCATTAAAATGAACTTGCCTCTGAAAGCCAAATGCACTTATGATTTGCAGTGACCTTTTATTACCTGCAGTCCCTTGTTTTGGCTGGATGATTGACAGCTTGCTGTTTGGCTACCATGTTGTATTTCAGCTGACAAGACTTTTCATTTTAACTCAATTTGCCTGCCTATCACAAGCTGGTGGCAGGCCAGGCTCAAGTCACCCAGCTTTGCCTCAGCAGCTTGCTCTATTTCTCATTAGTACGCATTTATTCAGTGGAAATTGGAAGACAAATGCTTGAAGGCATGTGAACTAAGTATAGCAAATTAGGGTTTAAAGACTGAATATTTATAAGTATATCGAAGCAGGGTTTTTTAAAAAATAATAAATCTAGAATGAATTGGAAGCTGAGTGCTATAAGAGAGAAGTGGGAGGATTCTAAGAATAACAATACTATGAGAGATATCTCTATCTCTCTTCCCCCCCGCCCAGAAAAATATGTAAAATCTCTCTGACAACACCTTATCAAACAACAGCCTGGCTTCTTTGGGTAGCACTTGCACGACGAAGTTTAGTATCTCGTGTATGTAAGAAGGAGTGGAGGGGGAGAATAAAAAAAAAAATGAGGGTCATGTTCATTTGCTGCTTGGTTATCCCTTGGTATGCTTTAAATTGCCTTGTTTGTTCGGCACAAGCACAGAAACAGATGTTGCTCCACCGTGCTGGATAATTTACGGCAGCTCGTGGTGCCGAGTCGGAGGCCTCCCAAGCTCCCCAGCTGGTCTGTCAGTGGCAATGGCTGGTGGCTGCTGAACTATGACAACTGCAAGGAGCGGCTGTGGTTTCATTGTGCCGTTGTCATTCCTCCCCGCACACAACTCCAGCATTTCATAGAGAGCTGACTGTCTTTTTTTGCTTTCAGTGTGAGCCCGCAAAGCCATGTGAGCCCCATTCTCCTTTGTTGGTCGTAATGCGACTCATTACTTTTGTCATCTAATGATCATCGGCATGATTGCTCAGAGCGAGTGCCGAGCGCGCCTTCCCGCACACAACTGGTACTGGAAGGTAAAACAGATTTGTCATTTACGATCTGACCACTAAGCCACACTTTGGGCTCCATTATTGTGATTAACTTCTGCATAAGATACGCTGCCCGATTGTCATTTGGGATCGGGCGGCGGGCAGGGACCCAGAGGGATGTCACCGATAGGATGTGACTGTGGTGCTTGGCTGCTTAAACATCAACCTGCTAGCTAATAAATTTTTTTCTCTGGTTTTTTCCTCCCTCCTTCCCCTTTCCCCATTTGATTTCTACGTGTGTCACCACCACTTTGGAGCAGTGGCCAGGCACAGAAAGTCACAGGGTTGAAGAGATGGTCTGGGAGTGTGGACATTGGACCCTTCCTTTGTACCATGTAAAGTTTTGTTGCCAGAGTGCTGCCAGTTGAAATCTATCGTGTCAGGTGCCTTGTGGCTATCCTCAGTAGAGGCCATCTTCTGGAACTGGGGTTCTTTTCTGGCTTCGTCACCAACAAGCCGATTTGACTCTGCCTGATTATAGTAACGAAGGCAGTCCAAAAGAATATGCACAGACTCACTGTACGTCACATTGAATCACGGCGCCGGCCACACAGAGCTGACCGCAGCCTCATTTCTTTAGACAAATGCATGCTTAAGGAAAAACCTCCTGCAAGAAAGCATCCAGGGCCACTTTATTTGCTATGCATGCTGCACCAGATTTAATTTTTAGTGAAAGAACGTTTGGGTTTTTTTGTTTGGGTTTTTTCTTTTAGAGGGGAAACATCTACACTGGGTGTCTACCAACTCTCATTAACCGACCTTTTGGGTGCAGCAGCTACAGCGCCTTGCTGAATGCTTGGGAAAGGCTTATCCAATATCACAGAGCATAAAGGCAGACACGAGTGGGCTGTTGTGTCCAAATGAAACCCCGTTTTGGGCTATTTCTCACCACGATGATTAGAAGGCATCAAGTCACATCTAACAGTGCCCATACACGCTGGTGGAGAAAGAGTCAGTTTTGATTACAAAGTGAGAGATGCAGCCCTAGACAGGAGCTACATGCTGATATACATGCTATCAGAATGATTTATGCAAATTATGCATATTATTCCCAAAGGAATTCCTCCTCAAACTGCCAGGATAAATTGCCGGAAATTAGCCATAAAATCTGTCGTGCTAGGAGCAAAAGGTGAAGGCCACTAGGGGAAAGCAAGGACATCCAGCTTCTGGATTCTTCCAGGCTGTGATGGTGGAAACACAAATTTTGCTTTCCTTACGCCTGGAAGGACTCTGTTTTATTTCCTCTTGGCCAACTGAAATTGTCTTGCCAGACAAACACTGAATTGCTCTGACCATACCAGGCACTCTCTGTTGGCAGCGTAGCACATTGAAAAGAAACTGAAATGAATCTTAAATCTTCTGGTTGACTCCAGAATAAGTAAGTGAAACGGTCTTTCTACCTTGTACTCCTGCCATTACACCCAACAGCTTTCACTGAGCAAAGAAACAGCTCCCTGGATGCTTGAGCTAGTGTCTACTCCCAGCCTCCAAAGCAGATGTAAACACCTAAAGCATTCGTGTCTCTTGATTGTCTCCTTTTCAGTGTGGTGCCTGAATAATGACTTTCCACCCAAAACTTGCTGCTGCCTACAGCCGACAGGGTTCCTCAGCACCATCAGTGAGAATCACATCGGGAGGTTCAGTGTTGCGGCTCTCCCCCCGCTCCCAACACCCTGCAGGGTTGTTTATTGCCTCCTCCTGGTCTCTGCTTTATGTTTGGTTTGGTTTGTGGGTTGTTGGGTTTTTTTTTCCTTTTCATTTTTCCTGCCCTACTAAACCTGTCGAGTTCAGCAGCTGTAGATGTGTTTAACTTCCAGTCATCTCCCATATTTCTGACGCTTCCCCCCTCCCCTCTCCACTTTTGTTTAACTGCAGAGAGTGCCTTAAACGAGAGTTTACGGATGTGCTCATCCTCCATGAACATTCGCATCAGCCAGGAGGATTTTGTTCTCAAGCTGGAAGGGAATCAAGAAGTCGGTTTGAGGAAAGGAGACTGGATAGCCCTCTACCCACAGGTCTTGCACATGGACCCTGAGGTCTATGAGGATCCCAAGGTAAATGTTCAGCTGGAGTTTCTCTTCCTACTCCAGGCACATAGTGCAGCAGCTGAACCTTTAGTGATATGTGCATTTGTTTGGGTTTTTGTGGGGATTTTTTAACTGCTGTTCCTTCTCGTGGAACAAATCTTCCTGTTTTTCAGATTTTTTTTCAAGGGCTCAATAGGTCAAAGGATTCACAGCCTGAAGAGAGAAATATGATGATGAGTCTGGCTGCGGCTGCTCTCAAAGGGATCGACAGCCGCACGTTGACTGCCATAAACTTGAGGCTAAATGTGGGTTTTCTTTGGCAGTGGATCATTTGATACCCAAGGAGGGCTGGATAATAGGAGGTGGTTTAAATAGCAAATAACGTGGGCCATTTAGCTAAGTGCCCCCAAAGCATCATTGACTATCCAAAGACCTGTAATAGCAGTATCTTACTTGTGCCTTATCCTTTTTCACCTCCCTTCATAGGGATTCACCCCTTCTGGATCAATTAGTAGAGTGTTGTGAACTTGAGACTGTAAAGCTGCTCCTCCGCAGTGAAGCTCGGAGGGTAATTGTGTCATCTCCTTGTATTTTTCTCTGACACTCAAGTTAATGAGTATCAGAGACTCGAAATTAATCCACCCTGCCTCAGCCTTAATATGGCTTCAGAAGTTCACCTCTTGCATGCAAATTGAACAGTCCTCATCTTGGGTTGTTGTCCCCAGCCCAGGGTGCCACAGAGGAGGAGATGCGGTCTATGCTGAGTCTCTTAAATGCAAGAGTTCCTATCTGACCCTCATCTCCCTTTTCCGAAGCAAACAGCTGCCTCCCAGCTATGCCGATCTTCATCCTTGGTGTTCCAAAGAAAGGAGATTTTTTTCTTAATGTGGTTGTAGAAAAACCATGGCAGAGATGTTTCCCCCTGAAGGTCTCTCTTTTGGGATTTAAGGATGTGGAGTCTCCTTCACTGGAGATGTTTAAAACCCACCTGGATGTGTTCCTGTGTGACTTGGTCTAGGTGATCCTGCTGTTGCAGGGGGATTGGACTAGATGATCTTTCGAGGTCTCTTCCAATCCCTAATGATTCTGTGATTCTATGATATCAGGTTGCCGAGGAAAGATGAGAAAGCAGGACCTCCAACAGCCTTGGTGAGGGCAGGTGTGGAACACATTGGAGTTGACCACAATAAGGCATAGTCACCAGGATGAACACTAGAGCCCTGAAGATGACATCCAGGAGGGCACCACCCTCCAAAAAATGAAGACACAACGTGCTGAGAAAATTAGAGGTTTAAAAGAAAATCCATATATTGGCAAATGGTTGATTAATATTTCTATCCTTAAAAAGCAACAACTAACAAATAAGCTTTTCCTCATTTTATTCTTAACACTTTATTTTGGAGAACATTATTGGTTTGTCAGAAGTCCATCTGTTTGTTTAGGTCCCCGACCAAAAGCATCAGTGTGGAAACTGATGCCCTCCCTTATCCAATAATTGCCAGAATATATTACCATATTTCCATTGCTTGAATATATCTGCTCAGTATCAACTCGGCTCAGCGTTCACAGTACAGCTTTAGTTCATATATTTCATCTTTTCGATGGTGAATGAGCAATCCACACATTGCAGTACATGGATTTCAGCACATGGGCCCTTTCGAAAATGCGGGGAAATCACTGTTCTGTTTGGTTCTTAAAATATGCAGTGTGCTTTCAACAATAACGACTGAGGATCTGATAGAGATGGAGAATGAATTTTTTTGAAAGGTGCAGTCTTGAGCTTGTCATGTATTTAGGGAAAACTTTCCTGGGAAAACAGGCAGCTTGACGAGATAATTTTGTAGCACTGCTTTTCTCCTGGATACATAAATTTTTAAGTTCAAGCTATCTTCTGCTTCGGCACCGTGTTGTCTAAGTGTAAGCGGTAGGTTGTTGACCTCTTTCTCCACTCATCAAAACCTAAATAACTGAGTTGCTTTTCTATGAAGTGGAGAAGTCAACGGCTAGATCCCAGCTCAGCTGCTTAGAGTAGGCTCGGGGAGTGCACTGTGCAAGTTCCATAGAATGAAACATCAGGGAACCCTACGTGGTGGCTTTCTGGACAAAGCTGAGTACAAGAAGTGACAGAGGCTGATACTGCTCCGTTTTCATGGAGTAGTAGACCTTAGACAAAATCTCATTGCCTGTTCATGCTCAGTGTGTTCAACTTTTCTTTGTCATCAAACACTCTGTGTTGTCCAAGAAGACCTTGTGCATGACTTGAAGTTCCTTTCTTGTCAAAAGTTAGTCTTTACCTAGCCAGTGAGCTGGCTTTTAAGGAAGCACTATCAAACTCAAGGGACTTCAGCAGCACAAGCCCGAGTTTGGTATCACTGTCATTGGCTCCAGTCCTGTCTCACACTTGTTTTCTGCTTTCCCAATGGCTTAGACACCAAGTTGTGTTTTGTTACAAGCAATTACAGCTCTCAGATGGCTCTTAGGACAACAAAGCTAACATAAGGTTGGACCTAGTATGTTCAATATTGCACCAGACACCAGGAATGCACCTTGTGGAAATGTTCCAGCAAAGCAGAGAGCTCTAGGTTGAGTTGGGTTGGGTTTCATTGGGTTGGGTTGTGTTGCATTGTGGTGTTGTTTTAAGCTACTGCAGTCCATATTTAGCAATTCTGTTTTAGACCAGCGGGATTTACATTTCAGTAAGCAAATCTTTTTTAAGGGAGAAGTATCCTGTGCTTTCATTTGTTGCTGTGCTTCTTCAAACAAAGCAGTAACTTACCAGAGGGTGGGGGGAAGGGAAGAAACAAATGACCTGCTTTCTTTTGGCTGGAGTGTTCAAACAAACTGAAAAAACTCTTTGTCAATGAAAACACACGTATGGTCACCTCTGCCTTTGTGGAAAATGCAAACCTCTGCCATTTAGAGAAACAAGCTCCAGTTCTTCAAGGCACAAAGTCAAATCCCCTCCAAAGCTCCCTGTACCTGTTCCCTTGCTCATACAATACTTCCCAGTCACTGCTTTTTCCTCAACGGGAAGACCTGAAGTGCCTGGTTTTCAAAGCCTTTAATCTAATGGGTAGATGAGTATCAGTGTGTTTTTCATTGTGCTGTGGGTTTTTTTTAATCACACGAGGTTGGTTTCTGTCTGACTGACTTGTTCCCAGCCAGCTCCAAATGGCTGCTGCTATAGCAGATGTATGCAAAGCAGGACAAATGCTAATGAGTGACCATAAGCAAGAAGTGTCTGTCATTTTTATTCAAAGCATGCAGGAGGATTTTGTAAGTGGTTAATTTGCCGTTGACTGAGCGAGGATGCCAGATCTCCTTCATTCAAAACCATGAATTATCTCGAAACAGGGATTCTGCTACTGGAAAACAGTGGCAAAGACGTTCGGTTTGGGGAGCATGGGTTACAAGTGCAACCCCAAGCCTTACTGGTGGTTGTCCTGCTTTTTTTGAAGGTCATATGGGGCAAATTAAGTATCAATCACCTCCCACAGAAGGAAGGAATGACTGGAAAGCTTCAACCCTGGTTTTCTAATAACCTGCACCACTGGGTGCAAAGGAAGAATGGATTTTACTCCAGCTTGCAAGAGCGAGATCAGTGCCGTGCATTAATTTATTCACAGGCATTTGTGGAATTTGGCAGATTATCCTTGTTCATGATGTATGTACACCATGAACACACCCCAAGCACATGTGATGTTTTACAAGAAAATTGTCCTTTCACTGAAATTCATCATGCCCTCTGCAAAGCAGTCAGAACCAAATTAGAATCAGTATAGTCCAGACACTCAGTGGATGAGACATGGAAGCTGAAGGAGCTTGATGTTAAAGGGCTGAGCTAAGGAAGTGGATTTATGGAGCATTCTTGGTGGGGAAGATGCTGTGAGTTCATGAAACATAAGGGAACCAGCTGAAAATGAGGAGCCGTCAGCTCCTTGTCTTCCTCTTTATTTTCTGGGTTTCACAAGCATTACTGTTGTGCAAACAAAACAACTCATGTAACTGCCTTGTTAGATATCATGCTCGCTCTCTTTTATTTTCAGGAATACAAGTTTGATCGATACATAGAGAACGGCAAGAAGAAAACCACGTTCTACAAGGGAGGAAGAAAACTAAAATATTTCCTAATGCCCTTTGGCTCTGGGATCAGCATGTGTCCAGGGAGGTTCTTCGCAATGAATGAGATGAAGATGTTCCTTTTCTTACTGTTGGCTCATTTTGACGTAGAACTAGCGGAAAACAAAGCTGTCAGACTTGATAACAGTCGTATGGGCCTTGGTATCCTCCTGCCAGACGCTGATATTGCCTTTCGTTACAAGCTAAGGTCCTTAAGAAAGTGAGCAGCTGCCTAATGCCTTCTACTAATCTCCATGTTTGCTCTGTTTCGGCACTCAGCTTTGTGTTTATGGAAACATTTTGCTTTTCCTTCTCTGCTTCTGTCTTCTTCCTATCTATTTCTAAGGGGAGAAGCCTTTGGAGTGAAGGTAGTTGCCAGATGCAGGGACGTACAACCTCAGTTTGTCCTGCCTGAGGTGTGAGTAGCAAGGTGAGATAACCAGAGGTTTGCCAACAGCCCAGTGAGCCTACAAAATGGACCCTGAGTTGAGTAGGGTTTGCAGGAGGGAGAACATAGAGCTGAATCCAGGTCATTTATCCCGGAAAAGGCTCCCTGTCACAGGAGGTCCCACTTGTGAGGTTGGGAACCCACAATGTGGAGGCACCTCTTCTCAGAGAAGCATAATAGCGTGAAATTGGGGAACTGAATTCTAGGGTATGAATGACGTTGTAGTGATTGTTTTTCCAACTATTATTATTTACTCTGTTTATTTCACAGTCTTGAGTGTCTTAACCCCTAGCTGGATTATGGAAACTGGGGGTGGGCTGGGATGATTTGCAAGAAACTGGCAACATATTTCTCTGACTTTAGTTTTATGTATCAAGGGTGAATGCTTTACTAGTTTGTTTTGGGTTTTTTTTGCTGTGGTTTTTTTTTTCCCCCTACAGTCATTTGAAGTCAGAAGGGAGGTTCTGTTGATTTTACTAGGCTTTGTCAACTTCAACAGGTTCTGGATCAAGCCTATACCATCTATTTTGGCTTTTGAGCCAAAAAAAGGGAAAAAAAATGATATTTTTCAGGGAGAAAATACATGAGCCTGTTCTAAATGATTCTGTCATCTTCAAAATTACCTTCTGTTTGTCTCACAAGTCCATGTGGGTTGGGTTTTTTTGACTGTTTCTTCTGTTTGTTCACTTCTCACGAAAAGAAGAGGAGGGCTTTGAGGGTGAATGTGGTGTCTAAAACCACTTTTTATCAGTGTTCTCCTGTGCCCAGGTTACACACAGGCAGAGCAGCATTTGAAGACAGACTCGTCTGTCTACTAATTTGTAAAATGTTCTTTTCCTTTGGGCCAAAATTTGGGCAAGCAGAAACCATGTGCAGCCACAGAAGATACCAGTGTACTGGCTGCTTCACTGGGAGAATCTCCCGAGCTTCCTGAAAATGTGAGATTTCTTGAAACTCTGAGTTTTCTAAACTTCATCTCTCTTCCCAGCTGTTGCTGCTGAGACCAGTGAGGAGTCTCATGGATGACCAGTCTCAATTTGCCAAGGTGATAATTGTCTGTACCCTAAATAAGCACCAGTAAAAAGGCTTTCAGAGATTGGCAACACCACACTTCAGATCCTCCAAGGAGAAGAACTGTGGGTTTGTGAGATATACTGGATGAACGTTTTCATCTGTAATATCAGTGATGCCTGTGGCGCTGGAGGACACTTCCATTAAATGGGCTTTGCAGTTGATTAAGTACTTTAACTTTGTTTGAACGTTTGACCAACAGCAAAAGCTGATTATTACTTTGTACTACAGAATAAAATTTGATTTTATAGATTGTTTCTTGTCCTCCAGTTACCCACTGCTGTAGTTACACCTGTAGGAGCTATTCAGTTCTCAGCCTGTAACTCGCAATCCAGTTTGGACGTCAGAGCTGAATAATGTCTTGTGCCACTGTTAAGATGGCATCCAACTTTGAAACAAACCTGAAGTGACTGTGGAAGTAACAGTGGGTATTTGTTTTAAATAGAAGACCTTATAAAGATATATATATATATATGTGTGTAAAATTGTGTTCTATTTTGAGGATTTTCAATTAGAACCTACATTGGATGTAATAGAGCTGTGCCAAAAGTATGTGTAAATCATTAGGAATTTCAGATTAATTGCTGAGTGGTTTGTACTGTTTCTATTTTGAAATGCAAAGAAGAGCTAGATTGTCTCCAAACTAGCAAAGTAAATCAGGAGTGCATGTCTTCATGAAAAAAAAAAATAATTAGAAAAGAACCTCACTGAAGGTACTTGAAGGCCTTGAGTTGAGGTTGGACACCACCAGCGTCTTGCTGAGACAAGAGTTTAGTCACTCTTCTTCCTCAGAGTCCAAAACAGTCTGGTGTAAAGCAGAGGCTGCCCATCTTGTCCTGGAGCTGTGTGTATGGTGGCTCCCTCTCTGGGAAGGTAAGGTTTGCTGGTGAGTGATGCATCACTACTGGAGCATAGCCCAGCTGCAGAAATCACCTCCTGAGAGTAGGATGAGTGACATTTTAACCTCTTTTAGTCCCCTGAGAAGCTCAAGGAGGTGACTTACTGAGAGGCAGCAGCAGGTCTGAACAGTGGTTGATTTAGTCACCACTAAGCAGAGATGGAAGACCCACGGTGTCAGTATTCCTGGTCTTAAAAAGCCACAACAACACAACAGGTGAAGGGTGCTCCATCCCAGAGGTTCCAGATGGAGCCAAGGTGGCCACAATGTGCTGTGCCAAGGAGAGCTTCATGCCATACAATGCAGTGGGGACTTTGATGAGCTTCTCTGCCACGGAACCCAGGAACCACCAGCTCTGTCACTAATGGCACCAAGACAGCAAAACAGTGCCTCTGGAATTTTTCTGCTGTCAAGTGGTTCACACACTGATTGGTTTGAGATGTGATTCAGCTGGTCAGTGCCAACCTCCCACCGTAAGTTGTCTCTGTGACTATATTGATATCATCTTCTGCTCTTTAAATGAAGAAGTAAAAATCACCATTTTTCCTCATATAAAATAGGTTTATGAGGTCAGTGCAGCCCGTTAAAGCATCCAAGCAGAAAAGTGACTTCACCATCAGCTTAAATGTGATTATTTTAAAATTATTATTGTTATTTTCAATGACAGATGGTATGGTCTCCATCGCCATGCTGGCACTGGGTACTGCTAAAAGCTATTGTAAAACCTTTAAACTGTTACATTAAAGACAGGTCTGGGTGTACCTGTTTGCACCTCCACACCTCTGCTGATACATCCTCACGTGCCGACATCAAACTGTCCGAGAGTTGCTCTTTACCTTCTGCTTTTAAGACACTTTTGCATGCCATTATTTTGGGTGTCGCTGGTTTTTTTGAGAGTAATTACTGGTCTGTGAATTTCTCTAGAAGAATATGAAATTATCTTTTATTCTGTTGCAGTCAAACTTTCCAACATTCAAAAGATTGTGAATTGCTCTTAATTGTGCCAACTGACATTTTGTACCTAGGTGGACAGCGGGTAGGCTCTCCTTTAATAGTTACTACCCTTGTTATGGCTCTTAGATTGAATAAAATCAAACAATTCTGTGAATTTCTGAGCAAGAGGATGGAAAGTTAATTATTTTAGCAATTTAACACTTTAAGTGAATTTTGTATTTGAAGGATACAATAAAAATGAATACATCTATTTTAATATTGAATGACTGTCCTTGGTTATTTTTGCCTCATCTTATATTTACACTGTTCTCATGGAATCACAGCTTTTGCTTTCAGGTTTTAAATTATTTATTCTGCATTTTTCGGTTACTCTTGAAAGGTATTTTTGCAAGGAAACCAAAGAAGGCTTTAACTCAGCACTGACATGGAGCAACTCTTTTGAATTTAGGAAATAATCAAGTTTACCTCACTCACCTCAAGCTCCTGAGTTCTACTAGTCGATACAAAGTTGAGCCCTGGAGACATCCATGTTCCTTCATTCCTTCATGCAGAAATGCCTGTCAGGTGTGTCCATGAGGGTCATTGGAGATACATCCCAGAGGAGACAGACCTGCAGCATTTCTGTGTTCAGAACTGTGCAATGGCTTGAACTGCAGATTATAGTCAAAGTTACTGAAGTTCATAAATAGCAAGTGGCATTCTTTGAGAATTTTTGAAGGACATGTTGCTGAGGGAGCTTTCTGTCATGGTCTGGAGGGTAGATGGTTAGTGGGAAGTTAATAGAACCTCATAATGCTGGATTGTATCTAATATTTGGGTTGGCACTGGTGATGTTATGTATATTGCACTGTGGTTTATGTTTATTTGAGACATACTTATGCAGAATATGCTTAATTAATATTAATTGGGCAGTTTTAACTGTCAGACCATAGAAAGCGAAGTGTTTTCCTGACTGTTACCTAAACCAGCCTGTTACCCTGGTTAGTAGTGTTCCAATAGCCACAACACAGCAGAAAAATTACAAAACCACTCCTTAAAGCTACCCTCATGAAAGCCTTGTGGTCCTTAAGTAATTGCCCATGTTTATAAATACTAATAAGTATGAAGAAGTGGTTGGTGCTTCTGTATTTAAAAATAGGAAAATATTCTGTTGTCAGTTGAAAGCAAAGGATTAAACTGCAGTGGGATGCTTATCCCAGTATCAGCCAAGCTGTGTAGCCTGTCCTGTGCATCAGGCGCTTGGGGAGACCGAGCTTGTGCAAACACATCACTTAAAATAGCAGAAATGTGCTCGTCTCCAAAACTGTTTACACCAGAATAAATCATCACAAGAAGCCCAAGCTTCAGCTGTTCCTGCAGAGTTCTGTTGCACAAGATTTTGTCAAGCCGATTTTGGCACTGATGGGTGGGTTCGTTGGTTTATTTTAATGGGGTTTTTTCCCCACCATACAGTTGAATAAAACTCTTAAGTTCTGGCTAGAGGGAGAGTAAAAAGCTGGAAGTGAACCCCGTGATGGCTTTTGACAGTGACTTGTTCCTATCTGCTCATTTTTACAACTACCTCTTTTCTTCTAGATAGTTTCATCACAAACTTTCTGACAAGTAGTGAGTCTTTCCCTGTTGGATTTCCGTCCTGGGTAGCCAGGAAAGCAGATGTTTTCTCCTCAGCACATTTCGCAGTTGGCCTCTTAAAAAAACCAAAACCAAGTAATGAAATTTTTGCCACAACCCTTTGAAAAGTAGAATTATATAGGTACCAGCTTCGCAGGTGGCTGCGGCTGAGAGAAGGTGCTGTGTTTCTGCAGCTTTGACCCTGAAAAGCAGGTGAGCATGAGTTGGGAACGGCGTGGAAGCACCGAGAAGGGGGAGATGCCTCTGACTCGGGATGGCTCCTCTCCGGGATGCTGCTCTGGTGGGTCCCGCAAACCCCTACAGAAGTCCAGCGGGAAGGGATGAGTGGGGCGAAGCGGTGAGGAGAAACTGTTCTGATTGAAACCAGGACACCTTCCTTCCAGGGCTGCGGGAATGGGGAAAAAGAGGATAAAGAGCCCCGAGGAGCACCCTGGGGAAGGCGTTGGCTGAGTCTGAAGAGTTTCACTCTGGAAAGACGATTGTTTGCCCCTAATCCTCAATTAGGAGGATTTAAAAGTAAGTATCCGGAGTATCTATTAAAGATAAAATCTGTTCGGCAACTTGTGGGAAGAAATGATTGTTGATTTAGGTAAGAGCCTCTCCCTTCAGTGATGGATAAAACGTTCATTTAGAGCTGTCTCGCAGTTGTTAGATTTTTTAGCTTTGTCTTTCATTTTAATCCGAGACAATTATGTAAGAAAACGGTTATGTCTGAGCTAAACCGCATCGTTTTCCTAGAGCATTTCAGATTATCCCCCGATCATGCTGCTTCTGCGTGCATATATATGAATTTAAAAAACACAGCAGTAAAGTGCTTGAAACAGCCCATAAATTTGCTTCCCCTTTTATTACACCGCTCTGAATAAGGTTGAGAGGACAAGGGCAGCTCGGGGCTCGGGGAAGCATTTAACCCTTCCCAAGAACCACCCGAACCAGAGCAAACCCCAATCCAAAGCCCTTTTTTCGGGGAGGACGGGCAGGAAAACCTTCCTCCCAAAGGTGGATGACACCAAGCTTATGGGTGATCGAGGGGAATTGGGGCCGTAGGCAGCTTTCTGTTAATTTAGCAGTTGTCTCCTCTGTGGGACAACCCCCCGAGGTGGGGGCTCTCGGGCATTCTGGGTTGGGTATTGGCCTCGCAGAGTCCAACGCGATGCCCCCACAAGCTTTTTTCCACTCCGGGCAGCCCGTCGGTGCAATCGAAGTCCCAAACGATCCTCGATCGAGCGGGGTCCCGGCTCGTTTGTTTTAAACCCCCTCCGCCGCCACCACCAAAAAAAGAAGTGTTAATTGCTGTAAAGTTTCCGAGCACGCGGATAATTTACATTGACTGCTGCGTTTTAATTAAAAGCAAACTTATTTATGTTGCTGATGTTTATATTCCGCCGTTTAATTACGGTTAGAGGCAGCGTCGCCCCTTTTTTATTTTTTTTCTTCTTCCCCCCTTAAATCACATTTTCATTAAAGGTTTTAATAAGAAAACTCACTTGACCACCATTCATTATCCAGTCCCCTCCATGCACACACAAGTTCACTTACCCATTCATTTATTCACTTACTCATTCCAGCAGATCCGCTGCAACTGCTGCTAAGCAAGGATGGGAACACTCATAATTATTTGTCAAAGTCTGGGAAGTGTATTATCCCTTCTTCTAGTGGTAATTAGTTACCATAGCATCTAATACGTAAATGTGCCCAGAGCACACCATTAACAGTTAAGCGGAGGATTCAATTTAACACATGATTATATCTTTCATAAGTCATTACATTAGGAAAAGCCAATGTCACTCATGCTGGGACAATTTGAGGCTCCGAGACGGGGGTCGGGGGTCTGGAGAGGGGGGAACGGGAGCTGCGGAGGAGGTCAGGGAGAGCTCGGCTGGACGGGGCGTCCGCGAACGGGGAAAAAGCTCTTTTATTTTTTGCAGGGGAACATGTTAGTCCGACGTTAAATGATCTATGAAGCGTCAAGAGGGGCGGGGGAGCCTCTCTCTTCTCCCCCAACATTGGCAAGACCTGCACAGGGACTGGTCCAGTGGTTTCGCGGCTCTTCCCAGCGCAGAGCAGAAGGGATAGGCTGGAGGTTCTCGGCAATGACCCGTCACGACCCGTTCTCCCCGCTTCGAAGCGAGCCAGGAGGGAACGAGAGAGCCCAAACCTAGGCAGCCAGCAATTTTTTCCCGTCGCTCCAGAGGCAGGCGAGAGCGCAATGTGCATCGACGGCAGCGGCCGTCGGGAAGTAGCTGCGGTGGGCCCGCATTTCGGCCCCATCCCACGGGAGCCGAGAGCCGAACAAGCGGTCGCCCGTCCAGGAGCAGCTTCCCGGGAATCCCGCTCGGTAACGGGGATATTAAGCGGTAAATCTTGCAGCAAATATGTCCCGCGATGTTACATGCACCAACACACCCCCTCACACACACTCAGACACACACACACCCCCCCACGCTAAGCTGGTGGCAGTGGTTAATTCCTAATCAGAATGATGGACAGCAGAGACAGAACAATACAAACTAATGGCTGTGTTGCTGATCACTTTACCCCTTGATTAAAGACACCCAATTATGGCGCAGAACAGTGTCGTAATTATGTTCCTTAATCACATCCAGGAGGTTTAATTGCCTTAACGATGTGTTTCATTAAATGAATTTAGGTATTATAGTCGACAGTTTTCATACACAGTTGTTTTCAAATTAACATAATATTAGACATCGTCATGGAAATTGTTTTAATAATCATAATTAGGCGCACCCAGCCTTTGTCTAGTAAATGCTGAGAGACGCTTCTCCCCGCGCCCGGGGGGCAGAACTACCCGCCCCCCCCCCTCCCTGGGCTCCTTTCCCGCAGCTCCCTGGCACTTCACAGTTGTGTTTCCTGAAAAGTTACAGGTTCTGATTAATCTTTTTTTTCTCTCTCTTTTTCTTTCTTTCTTTTTTTTTTCCCCCATGGCAAGTGGAGCAGAAAACATTTACTCCCCTTTTTCCTTCCCCCGCCGTTGGTTCCCCGGCCCCCGGAATGGGCTGCCCCGGAGAAAGTGTCCCAGAGGGAAGGGGACCCCCCAAGTCTGGATTTGGATATGTGGGTTGCTTGCTCACCCTGTGCCTTCGGTTTGGAGCAGGGTCCACGAGGGGAAGCTCAAAGTCTCAGGGAGTTAGACAGGAGGAGTGGGGATGTCCTGCAGGTCACCCCGAGACGCAGCCAGCCCCTTGGGTGGGGACGAAATAAAAGGACCGGGACTGGAGAAAAAAATCTCCCACCTCTCTTCCTGGGATACCCGGAGCCTGAAGTGGGACTTCGAGGGGGTGCTGGGGAGCACTCAAAGCAACTCAAAGGAAAAGAAGCCTCTCTCCAGCACACCCCCCCTCCCCACCCCCCGGCCTTAAATCCTATCCATCTCCTTAAATCTGGGACTCTTTGCTTAACAAAGCGCCGCATGATACAAGCATTTGCTCAAAATATTTTAATAAAGATTCTTTCCGACATAGATACACATACAAACGATCGTACATTGCTGTCATCATCTGATT
>VXBP01010623.1:445214-499001 GCA_013400115.1 Rhinopomastus cyanomelas | reverse complement strand
GGTCCCCCCCGGCTCCGCGCAGCACCAGCTCGCAGCGACCGTCGCTGTCGTCGTCGGGGCTCTGCTCTCCGCCGCTGCTCTCGGCCACCGAGCTGCGGCTGGCGCTTTCCACGTACTTGGAGCAGCCGGAGCCTGGCGGCAGAGCCAGCGGGTCCCCACCGACGGCCGCCGGCAGCCGCCCCTCGGGTTCTGCCGCCTCGTAGCAGGCAAGGGGCGAGGGCTGCCGGTCGCGGGGGTGGGAGAGGTCGAGCCCCGGCGGGGGGGAGCGGAAGGCGGACTCCATGCGCTTGGCCAGGCTCTTGTGAAAGAGGTCGTCTTCTGCGGGCAGCCCCAACGCCCGCTCCATCGGCGCCGCGCTCGCCTCTTCCTCCTCCTCCTCTTCCTCCTCCTCCTCCGACGCCCCCCTCAGCCCCTGGCCCGCTCCTCCAAGGCTCCTGGCCGCGTCTCGGTGTCACAAATCGCTTGCCGGGTCTCGCAGGGGCTTCGATTTCTCCTGCTCCGGTTGCAGTAGCTCGGGATGTACCTCGGGATGCGGCTCCGGCTGTAGATCGGGATGCTGCTCAGGAAGCGGCTCCGATTGTAGCTCGAGAAGTGGCTTCGGTTGTAGCTCGGGATGCAGCTCCGGCTGTAGGTCGGGATGTATCTTGGGATGCAGCTCGGGCTGCAGCTCCGGTTGCAGCTTGGGGCTGCGGCTGGGGCTCAGTCTCGCCCTCAGCAGTCGCCTCGCCGGGGCATTGTGCGCTGCCAGCGGAGCCGCTTCCCCCGTTTATCTTGCTTGGATTCACCTTCAAGAGATTTCCGGAGCCATCAACCAGCAGCCGCCGCAGACGGGGGAGTCTTTTACATCATTATCTCGGCGAGTAGGTTATTATGAAGAAGAGTCGCCTGTTGGGACAGAGCTTTCTACCCAATCAGGTTAACGTTTTAATTAATAGGATTAAAACGGTAACAAACAATCCCAGGCGCTATCTGGCCCTGAGTCTGAATAGTTTCATTTCCCAGGTCTGAAGACAGGCAGCAGCCAGAGCTTTATAAGAGGCGCCTGCTCCATTATTCTCCCTGCCATCTGTATACACAGCTTAACGCATATGTTTGCAAGACGTTGTGTCCTGTTAGTAACCCAACAACTGCCTTTAGCTTGACATGTGTGGCGACTTTCACTCATCAATGAGCACACTAAAAGCCCTACTTAGATCGAAGGGATGTTCTTTGCCTCCTTCAGCAAATTACAGCCCTGCACTNCACACTGGTCTTCGCGAAATTCTCGCCTGGGAAAGGCAATAAAAAAAAAATAAAATCACAAATAAATATTGAATTTCCCCGCCGTGCCCGCTCCTGCCCCCCTGCCAAAGCCCACCTTGCTTCCCTGGGAGGTGAATGGTCCCCAGCCCCTTCTCCTAGGAAAGGGAGACCAAACTATGGGGAGGTTCCCCTCTTCTCTTCCTCCTCCTCCTTCCCCCTTGGCCCTTTCGAAGCAGCAGATTGCCACTTTCGAGTGATGATCCCATCACAAAATATAAAGCCCCACCAGGTACCTTGAAAATGAACCGATCTCAGGAAGGCAGGGCGAGCTAGAGCAAAAACACCAAACTTTTAATTTTTCTGAAAATTATTATTCTTACTGTAGGTCTGAATTTTGTCCCACAGCTTGCTCTCCCTTTGCTGTCAGGGCATTTAGTGGCAGGTTTTCCTGCTCCTGACATCAGTAAAAACAACATTTCCCACCACTTCCAGCAAATCATTCTTAGGTGGCAGAATTACTGAGGGCTATGAAATTTTTGGGTTTCTCTGGTTTCATTAAAAACCTTTTAATTGTGTCTTTTGGAGTTGGCCCCAGGTGTTGGACTCTTTTCATTACATTTTGCTCTAATGTGATGAAATTCTAATTCTCTCCTTACCATATGGTTAAATTTCCCCACTGAGAATTAGTTGAAAAAAAGGAGAAATAATCTATTAATCTCTGTAATAGATTCACAAATGAGGTTTGCCACAGAACCTGTTTTTTGAATGGCAATATCAGAACAGTTGGGTGCCTTGTTTCAGGAAAGAAAGGACCAGGCGACCACAGAAAACGTTTGGATTTTCACCTGGAAAGAAAGAAAAGAAGCCAAGCTGCGGGTTTCAGAGTAATTGACTGAGATTTCATCGAGCGAGGACACGACTACAATAGGGACCTGCCTCACCTCGGGTCTCCGGAGCACAAGGGAATACACAAGCTGAGCCCTCCGAAGAGAAAGGGGGGCTCTCACCCTCCTCCCACCCCGCAGTCCCATTTGGCTGCTGCCCTTGTCCCTGGTCGCCGTCCAAGCCCACCGTCACCCACCTCCTTGCTCCCCACTTTCCCTTTCCAAAGGCTCCCACTGTTAACCTCCATCATTACTAATCCAAAGGCATTTTAGGTTTATTATTTTCCAATTAGCAATTTCATTTTTTTCCTTGAGATCACAAACAAATGGCATTATACTCAGAGTATTTGGGGTTTATTATTATTATTTAATCTGCTTCATAGCCAGCTTGTAAAACTTAGGTAGCCACTTAAGGGTGCAGGATGCTGTTATTACAACTAGATGGACGCAAATAAATATTACAATTATGCAGATCATTTGTACAGATACAATTTATCGGGAGGGTCTGCTGCTGGTCTGTCCAGGAGTCCGGTAGATATGTTTGTCCCTTCATCTACCTTTTTTGGCTCTTTTCCTTCTCTTCACTCTTTCTGTCTCGTTTTTTTCATGTTTTTCAGACACTGACTCAGTCCAGTCACCCTGCCGATGTGGTCCTCTGGGACTTGCCGGGTTTTGGTGATAGTTTCTCTCAAACTTTATCTTGGGGGGCGGGGTGGGAGGGGAGTACAACGGAGGAGGGAGCATAGGAGACTCTTCCCTGTCCTGGACCCTCCTGTGTGTGTTCCCCTCTCCCATTTCCGAAGAAGCGACCCTTTAATAGTCTCCAGGAACTTTAGTTTTGGAGCAGGAAGAAGAATTTATAGAAGCTTTAAATGCTGGGCTTATAAAAAACTCCGAGGAACGGTCTTTGAGCTTTATGCACTCGTAAACTTTTGCTGATTGCTTCTGGGAAGTTGTCGGACATTTAACACGGCGTTTTATCTTCCAGCGCAATGAAAACGCATCTGCCCGCCGTCTCATTACCTTCTTTAATTGTCCCGCAGCCCTCTGCTACCGGCTCTGTTCCTCCTGGGGGCTTATTTTGGGATAACGAGGCGTCCGGTGACGCTTCGGAGCATCCCTTGGGTCCCACTGTGATGCGGGGAGGCGGTGGGGAGGAGACTGGAGGGTCCCAGGATGTAGGCGAAAGCGGACAGCACAGCGACTGGACATTTTTTCCGTCGCCGAATCTACTTGGAGCATTTTGTTCTTCTCCCCAGCTGGCAGAAAGGGTAACCCCTCGCCTTTTCCTTCTCCCCAGGGAGTCCTGCCATCATCCCGCTCCCAGCCCCAGGGATACTCCGATTCCAGGCTCTCGGGAGGGGACAGCTGGAAATGAGAAGGAAAGTTTAGAGGGTGAAGAGGAGTCAAAGGCACCTGAAGGTCTAGGCTGACCCTCTACGTGTGGCCGGTAGGTCCCGTCCGGGTTCTGCGGGGTCTCAGCCCGGGTCTCTCCCGATCCAAAATCCACAGCACCATCTCCTGGGCAGTGGGGGAAATGCGCGGCATCGTCGGCTTTGATCGTGAGAAGAGGGACCAAACTGGAGTTAGAGAGAGAAAATTACACGGAAATGTGAAAACCAACCTTCCCTCCTTTCTTCACTACCTCTTCCCCTCCCCCTTCCTTTCCTTCCCTTTCCTTCCTTCCCTTCCTTCCCTTCCTTCCCTTCCTCCCCTCATTTCCTTCCTTTCCTTCCTTCCCTTCCTTTCCTTCCTTTCCCTCCTTCTTTCCTCCTTTCCCTCCTTTCCCTCCTTCTTTCCTCCTTTCCCTCCTTTCCCTCCTTCCTTCTCTCCTCACTTCCACACACTGTTCCCTGGATGGACATAGCTACCTGTTGTGCTCATTTACCTACCCCAGCCTGAATTCTGCTTGTTTTCTGTTTCTTTCCAGTGAATATCTCACAGCAAAACAATTTCCACAGGCCTTTCCATTTCCTTCCATGCTTCTTGAACTCCTTCCATTTGGCCTTTTATTGGTGCTTCAATTGAACTTCATTCTGAGCAGGGCAGCTGAGGTGCCATCTCATCAGCACTGTCTGCTGAGAGGGACATCCATCACCTCCCAGGGACCTGACACAGTGCCTCTGTGTTACAAACCCAGAAATTGTATTAGAGATTTTTATTTTTGTTTCCTCACACAGTGCCAGCCCCTGCTTAATTTACTGACACCCATCAATCCAAACCTTTATGCTGGTGTGTAAGTGTATAACACCTACTGTACTCCCTTCAGCTGCCACTTTGCAATTACAGGAGTTAAAAAATGCTGCTGCGAGCCTTTCTGCCCCTCGTTATAAATCTGTGCTGGTCATGGTCGTGGTTTCTTTCTTCTCACAGGTTTTTTACCTCTTATGCTTTTCCCACTCTCTGGCTGCGATGGAACTTAATGGGTTTTTCTTTTTTCCCTGCCATTTTTAGAGACCAGGAACATGCTCCCCTTTCTTTTTCAGGATGCCTTAAGATAATTGCCAGGAGCTTGGAGAAGTTTGATAGGAAATTCCTTTTCTTCTCCACGCTGCTCATAGCAGAGGTACTCTGACATCCTCGACTTTCTCCACCTTGACCTTCCTTCTGACCTTCTCTCAACAAGTGTATCTACAAGTTCAGTTTCCCTAATTGTTCTTTAGTTGTCTTTAAATATGCTATTCAGTACTTCAGCTGCTCTAGAATCGTCTTGCCTTTTGTTCTCTTTTGTAGAACAATAAACTGCCTTTATTCCTGGCAATTCCCACCTTCCCCTTGTAATTATAAGATCATCTAGAGTCTGTGCACATCTAAGCAGTCACTCCACTGAAAAATGGAGGCAGTGTCACTAGCAATGCTGTTATCCTCTATAAATAAGGCAATTTTATATCTTTTAATAACTTATCATGGGCATAAAATATAAAACATGTTGAAATACAGTCAAGAAAGAGTCAAAATCCACGTATTTAACACCGAAAAATCATTTTGTCCTCAGATTCTTCCTATATTTCAACTTAAAGTATAAGCCCATTTGCCACCACATCCCTTCAGCTGCCATGATAAAGTAACAAGAAAGAACAAAGACTTTTCCTCTTGGATGACTTTGCTAAACTCCTACTTTAATCTTTTGGTATAGATGATGTTCTTCCAAGCCCACTGCGATGCTTGATTGTCAGCTTTATGTCTTGGCAAGTATTTGCAGCAATTCAGGTACAGTAAAGCATCTACCTTCGAGCAGGTCTCCGTGTACTATATAACTTTTATAGTCATTATAAAACGTAATTTATTGAAAAAACTTAAACCTTTTCCAACTCACCCCACTTTTGATTTAAATGTGTGCAGCACTGGTTATGGTAATGAGGTGTGGTAGGAGCTTTTGTTGGGATTGGGTTTGCTGTTTATGTCTCACTGACTGTAGAAGCTCTGAGAGCATCATCCTCTAAACCATCACGCCATCACCGAAACAGAGGCATCAGCTCATCTTTCACCATCACAGTGCCTGGAATGACTTGTAATATGAGGGAGGAGAACTCTCTCCCTTTTTTAGATCATGTTTTTTCTCCCAGGTGTTATTTCTGTTTGCACAATACAGTGATACTGGTCACCAGGGTAAATAGCATGTGGGAAAAAAAGGGGGAAGGAAGGGAGCTCACTGGTACTTGACTTGATTTTCTTTCCTCCCTCCCTCCCTCCCTCCCTCTCTCCCTCCCTCTCTCCCTCCCTTCCTTTTCATTCCTTCCTCTTCATTCCTTCCTCTTTCCCTCCTCATCTGGCCTTGCCTCATTTACAGTGTGACAGAAGACTTTAATGACAGCAGAGATCATGGCCAAAAGGAAAGCTCCTTGCCTGGCTCTGATGAGTGCTGTGACACTTGCTCACATGATTTTGGGGCCACCCTACCTAAATGGGATTTGAACTTGTGTTTCCATCCAGAGAGGAGGATGCTGCCAGCTTGTGGATCCAGTCCTGCATCCTTCCTCCTGCCTGCTGGTGCAAACAGAGGGCACATGGGAAAGGACATAGAGGCAAGGGCAGGTGAGGGAGGGGCTCTGCTGTGCTCCTCAGAGGTCCAGCTGCTGAGCTTTGCTGCCTACATCAGCTTTGGCATGGCTCTGTGTTGTGTTAGTAGCTCCGTTAGTCCTTCGTCCAAAGGCAGGGTCAGCACACCAGCATGGGCTAAGGACAGAGGTCAAGTTTGATCCAGGTAAGAAATCCTACAGCTCAGTTTTGTGGGGAACTTTTACTTTCAGGGTGTTTTGCAACAGAGCCCTAGTACCAAGAATGGTTCAGGTGCCACAACACTTACACACAACTGACTTTCTGAGGGTAAGACCGACTGACCAGAGGATGCTCGAGGGCTGACAAAAGATTTTAGTTTGTCTTAGGCTGTCACAGAGACTTACTGATTTTGCCTTTGCAGGGTTATTCAGTTATTCCAGAAGAGGGCTGCTGGAGGCCACAACCTACGTGTACCTGCAGGCTGAATCCACCAAGGTGACAATCATCTCTGGAGAGGCAGGTTTGCACAGAGATCTGAACATATTTCAAACTGCTTCACTTCATTACTGTCCCATTTCTTTCACTGGGCATCCACTTGGACAACAGTTTGATTTATTTGAGTTTAAATGGGCATGAAATCCAGCCACTTGGTGTGGCTTGGGGCAAGGCTTGGTGTTGGGTTAATGTGGTAAAGAGTCTTGGGTGGTTACTGAGTCACAGAATCATAGAATCAATAGGGATTGGAAGGGACCTTGAAAGATCATCTGGTCCAATCCCCCTGCAACAGCACGATCACCTAGACCAAGTCATACAGGAACACATCCAGGTGGGTCTTAAACATCTCCAGAGAGGGAGACTCCATAAGTCCCCTGGGCAGCCTGTTCCAGTGCTCTGTCATGATCCTGATGTCTAGTCTAAACCTACTCCATTGGAGCTTGAAGCCATTCCCTCTGGGTCCAACATCTTATCAATAGTCTTGAATTAGGAGTTCAGTGAAGTGCTGTTTTGCTGAGATTTGCTGAGTTCACTGAGGGTCAACTGTGTAGTAGTCTGGCAATCCCAAGTCACCCTGGAGACACGGGTTCTGCATTTTGTGGCACACATCAGATTTGTCCTTTGGGCGTCCGGACATCAAACCTCTGGGTTTAAATTCTGTTATTCCAAATTTGACCCCCTTCTTTGCATCAACCCTTAGGATTTTCTTCAAGATTGCCCTGCTTCTTAGGGCAGGTTCTCACTATGTCTCACCCGAAGTGAAAAACCAAACCCAGGCAACTCTACCCAAAGATGAAAAACTAGAAGCAAAGTTTTCAGCAGTGATATCTATTCCTAGGTATCGGCTGCAGCCCGTGCTGCATCAGGTGCAGCACCCACACAGAGATTGAATCTGGACCTGAGTGCACTCGGGGGTGCTTCAAGTGCCCTTGCAAGGTCCAGGCACATTTTTAGCAATAATTTCAGGATTGTACTGGCAGCATGAGACCAGTTGCAATGAGAAGTGTGGAGACCCTGCAACACATCGTTACCATATCCATGCTGCTGATCCTGATACTCTGATCAAGTTAATTGACTGAGTCAGGGCAAATTTGCTCCACACCTGCTCTGGACAGAGCAAGCTCAACGAGCTCTAATCAATCACTCCCACCGGGAGACTGGCACACACAGTGCTTGTTCAGCTGGTGCCAGCGGCTGCTCTTGGTGGCACTGGTGCAACCCCAGACAGATTCACCCCAGGGTTAGAGATGGCTCTTAAAGACCCTCAGAACCTGCCTCATTCTTTGTTTCTGGACATGTGCAGATCTGGATCTTGGGGACACGGTTTAGCAGTGGGCTTGGCACAGTTGGGGTAACGGTTGGACTTGATTATCTTAAAGGTCTCCTTCAGTCTAAATGATTTGGTTGTTCTGTGATTTTTGAGCCTTTTTAAGTGTTCTGCTCTACTCTGCTACTCGCTTACGAAGCCTCCCATCTGAAAGCTCTGCCTCTTCCCAGAGGGAAGCTGTATCTAAAGGCTCTGACATGAGCCTGTGGGACACTGTGGCTCTCTTGCAGGGTGGTTCCTGATGAGGCACACGGAGCAGCAGCTCGACCTAAGCCCAGCAAATTGAATTCCTTGAACATCTGGTGTCCGTCTGCTACAGAAATGATGACAGGCCAGATGGAAGTGTCTGAGCGACTGCAGCCAGCCCGGGGGGCACCACCTGCATGGTGCTCAAAGGTATTTTGAAAATGATAGATCACAGGATCTGAAGAGCTTTCACATAGAAGGCCTAAGGTGAGGTTACCATGAAGCTAAATAAGGTGCAATTGTACTTATTTTTTAATTTTGTAAAGGAAAGATGTTCACACAGTAAGAGGCAAAAGCAGAACAAAATGGATGAAAAACTGGACATGAATCTGCAGTGTGCAGTTGCAGAAGCCAGCTGTACCCTGGTTTGCATACCCAGTAGCATGGATCAAGGGAGAGGACTGTGGCCCTCTACTCAGCCCTGGTGAGACCTCCTCCTGCTATGCTGGGTCCAAGTTTGAAGTTCTTAGCACAGGAAGGACATTGGCCTATTGGACTGGGATTAGAAAGGCCACAAAAATAATATGAGCTCTCTGCTGTGAGGACAGGTTGGGGAACTTGGAGAAGACCCATTTTAGACATGAGTAATTTTAGAAGGACAGGGGACTTTGACAACTGAGGTGTAGCTGAGCACCTCATTATTCCAGCTGAGATTAGTCCTTTACCTTTGTTGCTTTATTAGACATCTGCTGTCAGCAGCGGTGGAAAGGATGTTCACTTCCCTGACTCCTTCCTTCAGAGATCTTTCTCACCTGGAGGTCACTTCACAGAACGTGCTTTCTTGCAAAGAATGTCTAATATCACTTGGCAAGTGGCAAGGGATCTCAGCAGTCGTGTGGATGGCCCACCTCAGTTTGGATGGAGAAGGCTTTGGGCACATAGATGCCAGCTGTGATATTCCATTTGCTCTGAGGGTCACCAAACGGCCATGATTTGTTTTATTTACTGGCACAGATGTAGCGCATCTGACACTAGTAAAATCTGTTACTGCACAGCTCTGTGTTGTTGTTATTGTCAAGCTCTGTTCAGGTCTCTAAAGGAGTTCATCTGATCTCTTTTAGATGAGAGGATTTTCTGCATATTTTTGTTACTACATGTATTTATCCATATTGATGCTTTCACAGAATCACAGATTCACTTTGGTTGGAAGAGTCTTTTAAGATCACTGGGTCTGACAACTGCCCCAGCACTGCCAAATACCCACTAATCCATGTCCATGGCTTTTCAACCCCTCCAGGGATGGTGAGTCTACCACTAAGCCTACTCCAATGTTTTATTTATCATCCACAGAAATATGAGAAGGAACTGCTTCACGATGAGGGTGACAGAGCACTGGGACAGGCTGCCCAGAGGGGTTGTGGAGTCTCCTTCTCTGGAAATGTTTATAACCCTCCTGGATGTGTTCCTATGTGACTTGGTCTAGGTGAGCCTGCTGTGGCAGGGGGATTGGACTAGATGATCTTTTGAGATCCCTTCCAATCCCTAATGATTCTGTGATTACTTTAGTGGTGGTAACCCCCATAGTGGCTCTTCATGGGGCTACATTTCAGTCCTATGAGTAGGAAAGGTAAAAAGGGGAAGAGACGGGAGAAAGGAAAGATTCAGGTTTTGTTTCTGTCTTTATTTTTTAAAGTCAAAGTGAACTGCACAAGTTCCTCCTAGGCTTGTAAAAGAGCAGGCTGCAGTTTTCAGTGGTGTTCATTCACAACACATGAGTTCTGGAGGTGTCCAGCCAGGGGTTCTGTGCTTTGCTGCTTTCCTAAGGCAGTATCAGGATGCCTGCATTGGTCTGTGTATGTTGTGTGAGTAAGCAACACTTCTTACTTCAAAATCTGGTAATCTCATGCTTTTTAAAAGCACTAACATTCTTTCTGTCATGAAATTTTTGTACTAAAATATTAGAAAAAAAATTCAAAGAGATACATTCCCTACGCAGGGGTCATTCCTGTGCCTCAGAGGTATGAATTTTATAACCACACGTAAACGATCGCACACTGCACCCTGTCTGAGCTGCACCATTGTGCGTGAAAGGTTTGGGGAAAGACCTGTGAAAGCAAAGCCAGGTATAAACCTGATTCTGCCCATTGTTCCTGTTTTGAAAATTTGAGGTTCCCAGGGCCTGTCGGCTGAATTTTTGTATCTTTTATTGCCTTTTTTGGAAGTGAACAGTTGACAGTCTGCTTTATATGCAGCATGCATAGCACATAAATAGCATTCAAATTAAATTCTACACCAGCTGTACATACCCCATACATGTGGTTCATGAATGTTGCTGACTGCAAATGGTGCATATTTTGATTTTCAGTTGATATCTAAAACTGTGAATTATCTCCTGAATATGTAGTGTTTTGCTTTCAAACCCTAGATTACATTTATACCAAGCAAAATAAATACAACTGTCTGATAATCACAACCTGGTTTTCTTCATCTTAGGTAAAGACCAGTTGCTGGCAAAGGGACCCCAAATCTCCTCTTCTTCGAGACAACAGATCCACTTTGGATCTGAAAGGAAAGCTGAAAATGAAAAGTAGCCCCAGAGGAGAAAATGCAGTGTGTTCCTGCACGCCGTCCTCCACTAATCTCAAGAGTCTTGAGCATGGGGCTGCTCCCACCTCTGTCAATGCCCAGCGTGCCTTCAGTATTGGGAGATGTGGTGCCCAGCTCTCAGCTGCTCCAGGCATGTCCGCACGGTGTGACATTTGTACAATACTGACTCCCAGAAACCTGTTCCAGCATCCACCGGGCCCAGTGTAAAACCTGTGAGAACTGTTTTGGTTGTGGCCTGTGTCTGGTTCTTCCAGTATCGTGGTCAGGAATATGGCTGGGAGCCACTGGAGGGAGGGGAAGTGGCCAGATGGCACCAGCACACTGTTGCTTTGGCATTTCTTTCTGGCCAGCTCACTGGCGCGATCTCTAAGGAGGACTTTTGTTTGTTTGTTCATTTATTTTGTGTCTTTTCTTTGCAGTAGCCCATGGCCCCGAGTTAAGCTCACCGGCAGCTCGAGCACCTTTTGGATTTTCCACCTTTTTGTGTGTTGTGGGTGGCACTGGAGGACATTCACTTTGGAGCACTGAGACCTCACCCCGATTTCGTATTCATTTTTCATACAAAAGCCTTGCTGGCTCCAAGCAGAGCCATATGCTTGAAAGACACGCAACACTGCTGCATTTTATTGTTCCTATCAGCAGAGCTGTGAACATCGTAAAAACTCAAAACAAACCTCAGAGAGAGAGATAAGACCTGTGCAGATATTTACTGCCACAGCAAAGACTTTATTTTAAATTCTTGCTGAGTGTGGAAATGCTCCCCTCACTGGCTGTATCTCGGATGTTGGAATCTCCCCCAACAATTTGGGGAGGTCAAGGGAATCTATGGGTGATGCCACTGTGAGATTTTCCTCTTCATCGTCTGAGGTGGCCAGACACGAGCTGTTCCTGGTCTGTGGAAGTGAGGAAGAGTTGGTGACAGGCTGTGTAGATTCATGGTTTGTGTCTGCAGAAGTTCAAGACCAGATCTGCCTTGAGTCCGGTCATCCGAGAGCAATGACCAAGAAGCCCATGTGTATCTGCTCCTGGCCATGTGTCATAGATGCGTACGACGCAATGTAATTCATCATTTATGAATGACATCATCTGACTTCCCCTCTTTCAATCACTTTTTTTTCCTGGTGTTCCACCAAAGCCCTTTCAGCAATAAATCCAACAGGGAAACAAGGGGCTAGGAGAGTAAGAGCATCACTGCGAGTTACTGCTTCTCCTTTGAGGTTGAACCTTATGATCTGCCCAATTGAGAGATCAGGATTGCTGGTTGGGAGCACCTCTGGTCCCTTCTGATGGCACTATGTTCTTGCTGATTAGCTCCAGTAGTGCCTTAAAAAGGTGGTGGTTTTTTGTCCTCCCATAAGCACTTGTTTCTGTGTCACCCGTCTTCCTGGGCCTTTACAAGCTGCTCATGCTCCTTCTGGTTTAACACATGAGAGGTGAGTAAGTGCCATTGATGTAAAATTAACACATACAAAAATTAAATCTAACAGAGCTTTTAGCAAAAACATTTTCACCGTGCACGTTACTAATTTTTAAAGACTCTCCCTGGACAAGAGTGGTGGACACTGCCCCTGCTTTGATGACCAATTTTTGGATGAGGCAGCCATGCAGCTCAGTCAGTCTAAGGAAAAGCGAAGATGAGCAGCTGCATTTGCGATCTGCAGATCTCCAAGACACCACCAGTCAGGAATCTCCTAATGACCTTTAACTGATCAGCTCACCAAAGTGGGGGACTGGGCCTTCACATCTGTGGCCTGAACATGTTTTCTCCTCACTAACGCTTGCTCCTGTCTGGAGGCTTTCCAGGATGCTGCCAGTGTTCAGAAGACAGTTCTTCCATGAAGGCAGCAGCATTGCTACCTCTCAAAGGGCTTGGAATATCTAAGCAGAGGTGTATTCTGTGAGAATAACCAGTTAAACTAAATAGACTGTACTTGGTGAGGGGGTTAGCTTGGGTTTGAGCTTTGTCACTACTGTTGGATCTCTCTCCCTTGGTGCTTTGCTGGTGGCACTCTTGCCTTGTCAGTCCTCAGTTTCCCTCTGGACATATCCAGATTGCCTGCAACTTCATCATTCTGTGGGATCTTCTGGGTTTAGAGCTCTAAGCTGATCTATAAATCTGAGCAAGGAGTGTCCAGAAGCTCAGTGTTGAATAAATAGCAACGATTTCATCCTTGTCATTACTGGAAGTCTTCCTGTTTCTGCTCTTTCAGCACTGACATCGCTCAGGAATGGTTCAGATTTTATGGACCGATGATAAAGCTGGTCTGATGCCACTGTCAGGCTGACATTACTAGTTTAAAGATGGACATAAGAGGCATAAACCAAGAGTTCTAGACTTGCTTGTGGTTTCACCCATAAGGTCTATGTATAGGTGACCCTACTCTGTGCTCTGGGTCACCCACAATTACAGAATTACAGAACATTAGGGATTGGAAGGGATCTCAGAAGATCACCTAGTCCAATTGAACCTGACTGAATTGGTTGGGCCTATTTAAGATGTTATGTCTCTGGCTTCTTGTTGCTGGGGCTTGGTTCATCTACACAGACAAGGGTTGGCATCCCCTTGGAGGGGGATAAGAGGGCATAAGATGTGATTCTCTTTGTGCCTGCAAGGTACCACCCCATGGCACTGGGCTGCTTTGGAATGAAACTGCTGGCTGGAAACTGCAGCTGCTAAAAATAGTCAGAAGGTTAAAAAAAAATGAAGAGTGGGGAAAAAGCACTTAATGTGTGATAAAGTAAGTGATTCTATAACTGATTTTATTACTTAAAGTTCAAGCATTATTTTCACTAGTCTTTGTCTGGCGTAAATGAAGATGAAAGAAGTTGGATGAGGAGAGATGTGAGCGCTGCAGGATGCTTCAGGGATCACGTCTTTAAGGGTTATTAAGCACAATTTGTTTTTGTCACATTCCAATTTGTCTGTGTTTTAGCAAATCCTAGAAACTTGAGGTCTGACATTTTGTATATCCCTATTAATTATTCACTCTGAGAATCTGTACTTGTTTGACCTTAAGAGTTATTGCCTGTTTATGCTGGAGAAGACCCAGTAGGACTTGTCATACATTGTCCTTCGCAAAAGAAATAAAGTTTAAAAAAACCCAGAGTCTTTCTCCCTGACTAGATGAGGAAATAAAACAACCTGGGCTGGGTCAATGGTTTTAATACTGGTGGGAAACTCTTATCATGCTGCAAAGGCAGCACCTCAGCAATCTGCTGAGGTAGCTGGATCTGCAGTTCTAGGTGAAACTTAGGGATACGTGGCCACACTTTGTCAGCGTTATGTGGTCTGAGCTGGCCCTGGTGCCAAGTGCCACCATAGGACTTGTGCATCACTTACAGCTGACAAAGCATCCCAGGTGGCACTTTGGGGTAAGGTTAATACAATCTTTTTCTCTGCATATGCTTTGTTTTTATTGAAACAAACTTCTACCAAACTCAACACAATGTTGTGTTGTGCAACTGACTTCAGCAGTTTCAGGGCAGAGCTGGCTGTAAGTTTCCAGCTGAAACAAGATTTTGCTGGAAAAATTCTACCTTTGTGAAACATCTCATAAAAACAATTTGCTTTTGCTGATACCAGTGGGTTTCTTTTGCCCAGACTACGTGGAAGTCTGGGTTTTTCAGGAACTGATGTTCTGTGGCAGCTTTACTGCTCACTTTACTATGGAGCTGGGCTCCATAGTGACCCAGGGCTTCCAGGGTTTGGAGCATCAGACTAGCCCAATCACCTAACAATCCTACAGCTCATGAGGGAGCAAGCTGAGACATCTTGGGATCTTAGTACTCTTAGGACTTCACTAAATGGTAGTCATAGTGAGAGGCTGAGCAAATGTCTGGGACACTGTGCTAATACTCTGGCCATCTTTGATCAATCAGTGTAGAGGTGTGACATGAAGCTACAGCCTGTAAACTGATAATCAACACCTACAGGTGCCTCTATACGGGCAAATCAAGCAGAGCCTCATTTAGGGAGTGTTGATGCAGCTAAAAGGCCATGATAGAGAAAACCTGGGTTCCTGTGTGGTAATTTGGGGTGGTCTCCTCAGCTGCCTTTAAAGGAGGTTTTGGAGGAAGTAGGAAGAGGGTATGACTGTCCTTTGCGGAAGGGCTCTTGTCATTGAAAACAACTGCAAGACCAGGCTGGGGTCTTTTGTGACCATAGGAACTGAGTAGAGAAGGAGGTGGTAGGAAATTTGCTGGAAACAGGACTGTGAGCTGTGGCAAAGAGCAGAAGCAAACTAAGAGCTTCCTGATGAGAAAGGTAGGTCTGTGTGTTTGTACCTGAGTGTGAGACTGTGGCTGTTAGAGGGGTCAAAATAAAGCCAGCTAGACTGAGTAGATCACAAAATGAGGAGAGAACAAGTCAGTTTTTCTTTCTAGCTTGCTGTGTTATTAGTGCCAACTCATCTAACTTCTCAGGATGTCAGTTTTTCCACTTGTGAAATGTGAATGATGTGGCCACCGCTGATAAATTGCACCGTGTGGATGCAGTGTGACACCAGTCCCTAGTGTCTTTAGGCAGATGCTCCCCCACCTTTGAGATAACATCGGGCAGTGGATTTGGAAGCTTTGTCATAGACCTGAATAGCATTGACATGGTCAGAGGAATAAGATGATCAGAGAATGAGCTGTATTAGCAGAAGTTCATTTCAGTCTGGCAGAAGTGATTTTGATCTGTGGCGGTAAGAAGGCATTTTTGTTTGGGCTCTCTGCCAAAATGCAAGGCGTTCAGTTTTATCCTTTTCACGGCTTTTATGGGAACGTAAACAACATATATATTGCTGCTACAGCTTTGTACTTGGGGCACTTCTACAGTTCGACCCTTGTTGACAAATGGTGTAGGTAGGACTTGTTGTTGAAGTAATTTTGTGAATGTAAAATAGAATAAGTAAGAGGTGTGTGAAGCATCTGTCACAGGTTGTGTTTTATCCTATTTTTTGCTTTCTCACAATCAGCAGATGGAAAGGGAAGCATTTATTTTGCAGAAGGCTGTGCAATTCTTTGAGGATTGTCTTCGTACTAACAATGGGTGTTACCCTTGAGAATTCCTCAAACTCCTCTGCGAACTGTATCAGTTCAGGAGTTTAATACAGCTTCGTAACACAGGATGAGAGAAGATTCAAAGAAGTGCAGCTTAGTCTTTTCCAAAGAAGCTATTCACAAGTTTTGTAGTAAAAAGGCTCTGAGATCAGGCCCGAAAGAGAGCCGAGCTGCAACGCTTTGGTGCCGCGCTATAACTCGCGTACTTTAATGCGCACGTCCTGCTTGCAGCAGTCCCGTAATAGAGAAGCATAACAATTACATCAGTAGAATGAACACATTTCTAATGGTATTTGTGTTATATGGATATATGGCTGTTGGCTGGTATGCTGATACTTTCATTGCTGCCATATACATGCAATCTACTTATGGTTAGGGTTGCCAGGCAAGTAATTACCAGAATGGAGTGCTAAGCAAGCAGTCCCGGTGTCAAAGAATCTGACCTTGTGAAGATAATGAGACAAGGAGAATTCAGAACAGATGAAAGCCAAGAGCACCTACTTTATCTACTGACAGCCAGGGAACACCTTCATGCTCAATCAGTTCCTGCTAATGAGACAAGATGGGGCAAGATGGTAAAACAGCAGTAACGGGCAAACTTTTTTTTTCAGCTTAATGATCTATAACTTAGTTAGATAAAATTGTCTTTTAAACTGGGCAGTAACGTGACTATGGACAGAGAAATGCAAAGAATATATTTAATACCTTTTTGGGGTTGTTTACCTCATAGTGGGGAGTGATTAATGGGTGGGGAACTGGACCCTGTGGTGTGGCTGGGGGAAGCTAAATTCGTTTAACTTCTCAAAGGGAAGGCGAAAGGGCAATGCAATGACTCTCGGCGAGCCCGCATCAGGAGAGGGGCACGGTCGGCTCGCCAGCCCGGCTGTCAGAGGAACGCGGCATACACCGACTGGAAGCTGGAATTGGAGAAATTCAGGTGAGAATGGTGGATTTTATCCATGGGGATAATTTATTACCTGATGTCAGTGGGGGAGAGGTGGGGGGGCTTGTTCCTCAGCTTAAAAATTGAGTTTAATTCATATAGAGTTAAGACTGAAATTTTTGTTAAATGAATATGTAGCTTTTAATGTGTGTGTGTTGACACCTGATGTTTCTTAGCTCTGAAGTAAGCTAGGAAAGGAAACTGAGGTTGCCAGTGCTTCTGAAATCTGCCCTCCAGCATCTTCAAACCTACTGGAAATCTTAAGGTTATGCAAATTGTAAAAGGCTGAGAACTAATGGGCTAGCTAAATTGACTCTTGGACTTGAATCAAGAATTAATGTAGGGGAATGGTAAAGTCTCTCTTACACAGAATATCAGACTAAACAGTCGTTCTGGTCTATTCTCATTTTGCAGTCCATAAAAAAACTAATACTGTGGAGCCAGATCAAGGTTAGGAAATTCCAACATATGCTGTAGATTACCCTCTCCTGGTGTGTGTTAGCTGTGAGGGGTCTGCAGGATATCCAGTTGACTTTCTGAATTGCCTTCTTGCACTCTCCTGCCACTTTACAACTACGCAGGAATGACAAAGCATTCCTGATGCTTGCACAGGTTGTGACCTCATTCTTTGTTATCTCTGGAAAGCCTCTGCAATGATTTTCTACAGGCTTGATGAGAAGGTGGCATGGCGAGGGGATGGCTTTCACAAGACTTCATTCCTTTTGATGAGTTGTATCTTGCCATGGTGTGGAAGGCCTGTTGCAGACCCATGCCTTGGTTTCTCTATCTCCAATGAGACAGCTTTCTGCTTGGGAGGAAACCATAGAAGTTGGGTAATAAGATGAGTCAGAGCTGGGAAAAGGACAGAGAACCACTTCTACCTCCTCGTCAGCTTGGCTGCCTGGGCAAGCACCAGGTCATATCAAGACCAAAGAGCCAAAGACCTGTTATGTTTTGGCTTTTTTACACGCACAAAAAAAGTAGGATCCAGAACATTTTTCACTGTGGCTACTTCCACTAAGGTAAAAATAACCCAGCAGCCCTTCACTTGTGGGTCAAGTGTGTTTTGTTGCAGCATGAGGTTCTGTTTCTACTATCCAACACTCCTGTGACTCCTCTGCTCATCATTCTCCTGTACCAGAACCAGAGTCCTGCAGCTCCAAGTCTGAGGCTTTTTTCTAAGTAGTGGTCCTGACCCCATGAGGTGAACTAAAGCCATTCTATTTTCCATTATCTGGTCACTCCTACCCAGTCCTAGCTTGTCCTGTTCCCCTCTCATGTTTGAGGCATCTCCACTTCTACTCTAATAGGGGTCATTGTGAGGTCAAATGTGAGCTTGTTTAAATTTTGGAAAAAAAAAAAGGTAATGTCTCCTCTTGGTTGTTTTTGCTAAATGCAATGGGAAAAGTGGAGGAGATGAGGGGAAATGTGATTTAAGGAAGAGTGAAAAGTAATTTGCTCCCACTCACACAACCAGAAAAAGAATTGGAGACAAAACATCTTGCTTTCTTCAATGTTTTTCCCAACTTTAGCCTTATTTTTCTCAGTTGAAAGGCATTAGAAAGTCCAAACAATGGAAGCATTTCACATGTGTGACTTTTATTGCTGCTTTCTCTTTCCTTGTGGAAACCATGAGTAAAAAAACTAAACGCTCTCCTGTTATTTCAAATGACAATGGAAATAATTGCAGCAAAACCATATCAGGGCTACTTTTGGGATGCAATTCCAAGGTTCATATGGAATAAGGCGAAGAGGTTTAGGGAGTTAGAAAAGGACTTGCCCATCTCTTCATTTGGTTGTGCTGAGCAAGAAATTTACTCTTTCTCTTTAATGACTAACTCGCAGATATAATCTGACATCTCACACTGTAGCTTCTTTCAAGATTTTGTGTGTCTGTGTTTGAGTGTAAATACACTTTTTATTAAAGTAAAATGCCTCTCTTTGCATCTTGGCTTCAGGTTATAGTAGATCTAAATAAAGGGAAGCTGGCAGCATTGTTATTTTGCATGGTTTTTTTCTTTTAATATCTCAATTTGTGGCTGGTTATTCATCAAATGAAACCTCCTTGTAAAGAATAGAGCAACAAGTCTTTCATGGGATGGGACATTTCAGTTGCACCAGTAATGTGGATCAGCAGCATAATTTTTGGCTTCTCACGAAGATCTAGACGTGTGGGGTGGGTCTTTTTGTAGCTTGATTTGATACCAAAGATTTTAATATGCAAAGAAGTACTTAGTCTGCAGATACTGTCTCAAGGGGCTGTGAAAGGATATTGTTAACTCTCAAAGGCCGGGAGAGCTGATGCTCTTCAGAGAACTGGGTAATCACAGTAACTAACAGAGTGGGGTGAAGGAATAGTCACTGACAGAAACAGTCACAGGGTTGTAAACAGGTGTAGTTTAATGCTGTTTTCCTAGGAGAACTTGCATTAGTGTGTTCAGTTGCACTTTTTCTTTCTCCTTTTATCACTTCATGGCATTTTTCATCTGTGAAAGATTATTTTTAATGTTTTTTAAACAAATTGGATAAATAGTCCCATTTACATTAGCAACAGGGGTCCAGGGCTCCTCCATGGTATCTAAAAGGACAAGCAGATAATTTGTTGCTCGGGGGTCAACATTTTAGGCTGAAGATCCTTCACAGAACAAAATCATTGTACTTTTCTACGCCTGCATTTTCTAGGTGCAAATGTCTGATGTGACACAAGGAAGAGTGAAACTGTGGTGTCAGATGGAAAGTCCTCACTTTCCTTACTGACAGGTTATCTTTGGAATTGTTTGGCTGCCTTGGAATAGGAAGAGAAAAGATGATTATATCTGGGTGGTGAAGATGGCGTGGAGGTGAAGTTTTAGATAAAGTTCTAGTCTGCAGCTCTGATTTGGGAAACCTGACATGGAAACTTCTGGATGCACTCAGAATTTGGGGTGAAAATACAGAACATCTAACTTGTAGTTAGAAATCCGTTCGACCTCATGGTTATTGATTCACTGCCGTTTCTTTTAAGACACAAGTGCACAGTAAAGGCAACAGTTGTGTGCAAGCCAGGAAAATTGGGGGTTGAAAAATATCCCTGAATGAGCTGACATGATTTCCAGGAGACTCCCACGTTCTCTGCATGTGTCTTGTGTGTGTTTTGCTGTCAAAATGTGACGGGACCAAGCAGTTTGGAAGAATAACTTTTTAGAATGGCTTTTACATGTCTTCATCAAAGCAGAGTCCTTGGATCAGAAGAGGGAGCTAAAACAGGAGCAAAGGATAACTTGTGCTTTGGTGAAGAGCTGCAGCTGAACAGCACTGTTCACTTGAATTCTGTAGTTTATCACTTCTTTGTGTGCGCTGTCTGCCTTGACAGACAACAGGATGACAGATGTCTGCCTGCATCTGAACTCAATGTGAAAATATGCAGATGTACTTAGCAAGGAGCCATTGTCCCAGTGATGTGCCAGTCCTAGAGAACCTAAAAAACAACCCCAAACACTAGGGCTGAAACCAAAGTTCTGGATTTCTTAAACTGCAATATTTTCAATTGCTTCCTTCTCTCTTTCAGTCCAGGCTGTTCTTGCTCTTTTTTGTCTCTCTGTCATGATGCTTATTTTCTGTCCTCTGTCTCAATTACATTCTCAAAAAACCCCAACAAAACCACCTCAAAAAAAACCTCCTAATGAACCAAACCCATCCAAAGCAGACACTTTTCAATCACTGGCAAGCTCTAGCCACTCAACAAAAGTAGCTGTAGCATTAGTGCTCTTGAATGGTGGTAGGACACATCTTTAGGAATAATTTCTAGTGAATACAAGACTCTTCTATCATCCCAGGCTTCTCATTATCAAGATGTATACTGCCACACGTGTGACATTAAGCTGATATATTTGGATATGTGGGATGAACTTCTCTCTTTAATCATCCATTTGAGGTCGTACGGCACTCTCAGGACTTTCATTGTGGGATTATTGTAGGTGCCAACCTCATAATGAAATTGTTGTGGACTAAGTGGATGGAGACAGACTACACGCAGCTTCTTTTGGTCCTATTTCTGATGCTGGCACGACCTGTGCAAATCAGCTAGAACATTATTAGGCAGAAGGATACAGAACGTTTCTGTGCAAATGTTGATCCAGGTGCAAGACTTAAGCTTTTGTTACTAATTGGTTACCTCATTATTTAATGTCTTATAATTAAGGTTTGTCTCACAACTGTAGCTCTGCTCCCTTAGGCATGGGCACACCTCATGCTGATAGAGAAAACTACTTCAGGTTTTGCAGGTGTTCAAATGAATATCAAGGTTAGAGCTGAATAAATATTACCTGCCAGTGCTTGCCATGATGTTTATACCTCTCCTCACCCATGAATGGCTTCTGTTTTGACTTTCACAAACACAGCTGTATGTGTTTATCACCGAATAGTGTGGGTTGGAAGGGACTTCTGGAGATCATCTAGTCCTACCCTGTTATACCTAAGACAAATCATAGGGCTGCTACTCTCTTGGATGCATGCGATGGAGTATTCAAAGAGCTTTTAATTTTTGTTTTAGAGAGGGATGGAAAAACCTATTCCTAACATTACAATAAATATCCCAAAGGCTTTGGCTCAGCACTGAGTGAAGACTTGTAGGTGCTGATAGTCACTTCTCTTCCCATAAAATAATCTAGTGATGCAAACTCCATATAGAGACTTAAACCTCCCCTACAATCTCATGAAAACAGAAGAGCAACTTTAATGGGTCTAAACCGACCTGAAGTGATTCTAAAAGTTTCCAATTAACTAATAGTGCCCTTTTGGTTTTTATCATGGAAAAAATAAAGTCTGTGTACTGCAGTTGTTTAAAAATGGGCTCCTGATTGAGCTATTAGAAGTCAATCACAATTCACAGACAACTGGGGGGGGGTGGGGGGGAAAGAATCTGTAGAGGTTTTGTTTTACAGATTCTTCGGAACATTAATTTCACATCCTGTTCTTTAAAATGTGTTCCCTTTTGTGGCAGTAATTGTTGAGGATGTGAGTGAATCAGAGACTGAATCATTTAAGACCTCTACATCCCATGAATAATGTTCACCAGACTATTTCTGAGCTCCCTATCTACATGGTAATTCCAAAAATGAAGTCTTGTTGTGCTCCAAAAAAATAAACATTGAAGTAAACAGCTTGTTCTGTATTGAGATG
The DNA here is from genome assembly GCA_013400115.1 of Rhinopomastus cyanomelas. Classification (NCBI taxonomy): domain Eukaryota; kingdom Metazoa; phylum Chordata; class Aves; order Bucerotiformes; family Rhinopomastidae; genus Rhinopomastus; species Rhinopomastus cyanomelas. The sequence goes on along the minus strand of VXBP01010623.1, from coordinate 477,115 downwards.
ATTAGGGGAGGTGGTCAACAAAGACTAGACTTCTGTCAGTCCAGTTAGGAGTTTATTATCCAAAGCTCTTGTGATAATGCTGTGATTTCAGTGGATACAGGCTCTTCAAGTTTCTTGGGATTTAAAGGTGAACTTGGTCATTCATTACTTTGTTGGCACTTAGATCTGCAGCACTGGGAAGGAGTGGAAAGAGATAATTGTGTTACAAATAGGACAAATGAAGATTGGAGAGATCACTTCAGTTTTTCCTGCATGAAAATCTTGCTCCTAGTTTTCTAAACTGATGTAATAATATCATAGAATATAGTAATCTTTGCTATTTGCTTCCCTAAGATAATTTTTTACCATAAAAATTATTGGAATTTCATTTTCTGCTACATTGTGAAAAGCTCCTAAATGGACTAATTTTGCTTCTTTATTGCATTAACTGCTTCTTTTTGTTGGCTTCCTCAGAGTTGGCTTTTAGCTGTTGGGTTAGAGTTGGCTTTTAGCTGTGGGATGAAGCTGTTTATATCTCTTTAATTAGCCATGATGGAGGCCTTATGTCTTATTCTTCTCTGTGCTGAGGAAAGGTCTGGTGATAACTTAATTGTCTTAGGTGTTTGTGGTGAGTAGAGCAGGACTCGGCTTTCTGGAAATTTCATGTGTACATGACAGCTAAATCACGGTCACTGAAGACCAGTGATTACTGATTTGGGATCTCATTTGATTATCCTGGAATACACAGAGGGTCAAATGTCAGTCTCATGAGTGACACAAGAGTTTTGTAATGAGGAACTCAGATTGGAGTTAGTTGTTGATTTTCATTCATTCAAATGTTGTGAGTAGTTTTTCAGGGTTTTGAGGTTGGGTGTCATCGGTGCTGAAGTTTTACTCTGAAACCTTGGAAAAGTCCTTATCCTGATTATTCCCACTTAAAGGTGCAGCCTCAAAACACTTTGTCCTTATGTGGCCTATAGAGAGTTTGCATTGGATTGTGGTAGACAGTGAAATACTTGGAAAGGGTACCAATAAAAAGGTGAAACATCTGTCACTCTCTAAGTAAAGATGAAACAGGCGGACACTTACAAAAACAATTAAACATAGAAATGTCTTAATCTATTCTGTGATGAGCTGTTTTAAAGGAGTGTCCCCTTTAGAGTATAAAGAAAGGATACCCTTTAATTTGTAGGACCCATTTTGAAAACTGTTTGAGATCTTAGTGTTACCATTAGATCCTGTCTTCCAAAGGACTGAATTCAAAACAAGGTGTTAAGGTGAGATAAATGAGATGAGATCAGGCAGGTTGATGCAGCCAGTCAACATTCCCATAGTCTTCAGAGGTCATACTTTGAAAACATCTTGGATGGTCAACTTCCCTCTCCTCTGTTCTGTGTGTACAGAGTCTGGCAGATGACACGTTCACTCAACCTTGTGCTTGCTATTAACCACCTTTCAACAAACGCAAGCAAAACTACTCTACCATGGTAACACTAACTCCTACTTCCAGTGACAGAGCTGCAGCAGCTCCAGGGCAGGGGGAAAGCAGTGTCTGTGTGGGGAGAAATGTGCCCTCCTTGCGGTACTGCTGCTGTCAGGACGGTGAGGGGTCTGCCTGGCAATTTTGCTGCCCACCCAGCCCAACTAACTGCGGCAAGCATAGGCTGACTGACACCCTTTCAGGCAAATGTAGAAACTTTCCTGTAAAATCTGATACAGTTTTTGACAGTGATGGGTATGAATAGTGAGAAATGTCAGTTCAAGTTGAAAAGTTACTGGTGAAACAGCATCCTCCAAACATATTCCCATGATACCACGCCAGACTTTAACAGCCTTGATTTTCTTGACACAGAAGCTGGTAACTAGAAGTCTGGATGTAGCTTCAGTCATGTTATTTCCAAAGAGTAGTAGGAAGAGCTGTAGCCTAGTTTGCAGAGGAAGGTTGTTACTGCGCTGATGGATACACAGACTGTAATGCAGACATATGCATGGGTCAAGGCATGTATCTCTGATTTTAACACACAAATACGTGGGATCAGGATGTGCTGTGCTATTCTTCATCACCTCGTTTTTCCCTACCCAGTAATCCAGCTGCCTTGGTAAGAACACAGTCACCTGTTCAAACATTATATTTATACATTTGATTTTTTCTTTCCTCAAATATTAAGTTTTCTCTCTTCAGTGTTTCACTCAAGAAAGGGTGTGGGGGGGAAACTTTCCAGTAATGTGACTGTTGTTTTTCAAGGCACAAAAATGTGGCAAAACATCTGTTCTTAGTACCTTATGATTAGACAGATATTATTTCATTAATTCTAAGATCATTAAATCAGTGTTTGGGTTCCATTACCTGTAAGTGGGCTTAATTCTCACCACATTGATCCCACAGCTTAAAAACACATTCTAATAGAGTGCTAAGGTGGTAGATTGTGTCCTTTTAGTATTTCTTTTGGTGCACTGTGACCACCGCAAGCTCTGACTTCACCAGTCCCTGAACTCCATTTATTGAGGTTTGAGTGATTTGGGGATTCCCTGAATGGGAAATCTTGGGATTGACTGAGTCAATCTTTTGCAGGAAAAGCCCGAAAGCAATATGTTGTGGGCAACCCTGGGATCTTAAAAGGTGGCCAAACCAGAAGTCACACCCAGACCACACTGGGCTCTGACGGTGTAGCTGCTTCAGCCGCTAAGGGACAAAAAAAGTGGTGACAATGCGGCTGCAGAGAGGACCAAGCTATGGTCACTGCTGCATATGGATGTGGGAACCCAAACAGAGGTCCCTCAACAAGATGAGTGACAGGCCTCCAGTAATGCTCACTGATGTTTTCCTGGCTCTGTAGGGTGTGAGCAGGTAGATTATCTGCTTAACGGAGCAGCACCAACTGCAAGATGAGGTTGAAAAGTGGAACTAGAAAGGTTCAGGAGAGTTAGAGAGGCTGATATAGAGGTAGACTGGTGGCACCAGGCTCAGCAGCCTGGGCAACAGCTAAATAAGAGCCAAAATTGGAGGGGCCCTGTATCTTGTAGTTCTCAGGTGAAGGAAAGAAGCCCAAGTAGAAGGAATGAGTGGACCCAAGCACAGGGCTGTGTCAGAGGAGGAGCACAACCCTTGACTGCCTCACCTCCTCAGTTGCCACTGAGAAATACATATAAGCCCCTCCTGGAAGACAGCCAGTCTGATAAGGGGATAGAGGACAGGGAAAATATATACTGCATAAATCCGGGAGGTCTCCCAGTAATATGACAACCTAGGGTCCTAGTTATTGGAGACTCCCTTCTGAAAGGGACTGATGGCCCAATATGCAGAGCTGACCCTCATCACAGGGAAGTCTGAAGCCTACCTGGAGCCTGAATCAGGGATATGATTAGGATGCTCCCTAACCTGGTGAGATCAGCTGACTATTACCCACTACTGATCTTCCAGGCAGGCAGGGAGGAAGCTATATTCTGTAGCCTAAGGGGAATGAAGATAAGACTACAAGGCCGTGGGACATTAGGTAAAAGAATCTGGGGCACAATTTGTATTCTCTTCATTACTTCCATTTTGGGGTGAGGACATGAGCTGGAATAGGAGGCCTCAATCCATTAATGCCTGGCTAAGAGACTGGTGTTACAGGCAGGGCTTTGTGTTCTTTGATAGTGACTGGTTCTATAAGACACCAGATCTGACAGGCCCACATGGGGACAAGTTTATCTCAGAGGGGGAAAAGGGTTCTGTGTCAGGAACTGGCAGGGGTCATTCAGAAGGCTTTAAGCTAGATTCGACGTGGGATGGGATAGTTGATGGTTGCGCACCCATCGTTAAGAGCTCTGGTCTTAATGAAAACCAGGCAGCTTCTTGCTGTCCTAGGGTGAAACTGGAGTGCTCAGCTCGCTCCCTGAAATGCCTGTACACTAATGCACACAGCACGGGCTTTTCAGTGACATTTAATGATAGAACAAGGGCCAAAGAATGTTAGCTGGAACACAGGAGGTTAGATATAAATATTGTACTTCTTCCCAGTGAGGGTGACAGAGCACTGGAACAGGCTGCCCAGGGAGGTTGTGGAGTCATCTTCTCAGGAGATATTTAAAACCTGCCTGGATATGTTCCTATGTGACTTGGTCTAGGTAGCCCTGCTGCGTCAGGGGGATTGGATTGGATGATCTTTCAAGGTCCCTTCCAATACCTAATGTTCGATGATTCTGTGGTTCTGTGTTGACTGGTCTCCCAGTTGAACTGGTAACTTTTCTGTAGCCGTATGGAACCTGCAGTTCTTGATTTTGACCACTGAGTGTCAGACACTGAATAATCTTTTGACACAGTTTTGCCTTTTCACGTAATTGCAAAACCCTTTAGATTAGAAAAGACCCTTAAGATCAGCCACTAATCCAGCGCTGCTAAGTCACCACTAACTCACATTCCTCTGCACCACATCCATGAGTCTTTTTTTAATTATTTAATCGCTTTCCCTCCCTGGTGCTAAAAAGAAAATAAAGCTACTGCAGGTTGTACTGGACCAGGGCAAGATCCTGGTTATTTTATATATTAGGTGACACAGCATGGATCTCAGGGGCGCAGGAGTGGGGGCCATGATTGTCAGCAGTGCCTACAGTGGGTGATACACCCTCAGCTGTGCAGTGTTAGTGGTTGGTTACTAATGGATGTGAAGTCTCTAGTAATGGCTACTTATTCCTGAGATGTTCTTACAAATGTTTGTCGCTTGGACAACTAGGTGAGATCTCTAGCTCTGCCTCTGAGCTAAGAGACTGTGCTGCAGGAATTACATGCAGGAAAATTGTTTTCTGTCTCCCCTACACATCATGGTGTAAAATGTTAAGCATTTTGAAAAAACACCTGAAGAACAATCAACTGGATCCAAACATCCTTGTGCCCTGGCTTCTCTTATGCAGAATGACTACAGATGAGAACAAGGACAGTACTAGAGGGATGGATTCATGACTGCTGTGGATCACTTGTGAAATAATGTCATCTCAGAAAACTTCAGGCAGTAAGGATAACTTCAGACTTGATGAAGCCATTGGGCTGTGGTGCTGCCCAAATTATCCCTCGAAGGAAGGTGTGCAGGGAGGTTGAATACGTGCTTGCCCAGCAGCTATTCTGTACACTGTGACCAAGTCACAGTGTGTCGTCTGTCACACAACAGAGCATGTCATCTCTCTGCACTCAGACTAAATAGCTGGATGCACTCTGGGCAGACAGGTGGATTTTTTCCTGTTGTAAAGTAACAAGTGCTTGGATTTCTAATTTAATTTTCTTTTAACACTATCTTTAATCTCTCTACCCAATTTCATAATTTCTCATGAAAGCAACTTCTGCTTTCTGAAGAACAGGGTGTTGATCAATTTAGTGTCAGAGAATATTAGGCATTGGAAGGGACCTCGAAAGATCATCTAGTTCAATCCCTCTGCCAGAGCAGGATCATCTAGATCACATTGCACAGGAACATGGCCAGGTGGGTTTTAAACTTCTCCAGTGAAGGAGACTCCACAACCTCCCTGGGCAGCCTGTTCCAGTGCTCTGTCACCCTCACTGTGAAGAGGTTTCTTCTCATACTGATGTGGAAACTCCTATGCAGAGCCTTTCTGCACTGTGGATGTCTTGGAACAAAAGCACAGAGACACGTTGCTGAGGGATCGTTTGATGTGATTAAAATGGCATTCTGAGAACACTCGGATAGTCTGTCACTTCCCCTGCAGTCTGAAGGGATTGTGCCCCTGCTCCATTCTGAGCTGCTCCTTGGCTTCCACGAGGAGAAAAAGCAGAGGTGCTGTCTTCTTCACTGGAGATGTTTAAAACCCATCTGGATGTGTTCCTGTGTGATTGTCTAGGTGATCCTGCTCCAGCAGGGGAATTGGACTAGGTGATCTTTCGAGGTCCCTTCCAATGCCTAATGATTCTATGATCCTATGTTCCAGGTTGCACCCACTGCTCCTTGTCTTATCATTGGGTGCCACTGAGCAGACCCTGGCTGCATCCTCCTGACACCCACTCTTCACATATTTATCAACATTAATGAGGTCATCCTTCAGTTTCCCTTTTTTCCAAGCTAAGAGTCCCAGCTCCCTCAGCCTCTCCTCATAAGGGAGCTGTTCTACTTCATCTTTGTGGCTCTACAATGAGCTCTCTCCAGCAGCTCCGTGGCCTTCTGGAACGGAGGGCCCAGAACTGGACACAATATTTCAGATGTGGTGTCACCAGGGCAGAATAGAGGGGGAGAAGAATCTCTCTTGATCTGCTAACCACTCCACTTCTGATCCACCCCAGGATGCTGTTGGCCCTCTTGGCTGCAAGAGCACACTGATGTCTCATGGTCATCCTGCTGTCCACCAGGACCCCCAGGTCCCTTTCTCCTATGCTGATCTCCAACAGGTCAGTCCCCAACCTATACTGGGTCCTGGGGTTTTTCTTGCCCAGATGCAAGCCTCTGCACTTGCCCTTGTTATAGTTCCAGCAGGAACAATCATTTCTGACAATGCCCCCCCTTCAGCAGCTTCTCTGGTCCTTTCTTCTTTTCCCCATCTATCAGATGCAAGCTAAGTCACTTTTAGAACTGCAGGCTTTAAATTCTATCCTGGTTTCTGCAGCACCTTCATCATATTTCAGCCCTTTGTCATCTCGTCACTTACGAAATTGCCCACCAAAGCACAGCACTTCCGAGAAGTGTGAGTGAGGTGCCGTCACAAGGATCTACTGACAAACAACAAACCCTGGAGTTTTCACTCAATGAGGAGCAGTCTGACCTGGCCTGGGTACGCTGTGACAATAAATAACAAATCTTTAATGCCTTTATGGCTTGTGAGGCGTCAAGCTTGTAGTAGAGGACAGAGAGAAATGCTGCTGGACCACAGGACTGCCTCCTTGGTGAAAAGAATTTTCTGTGTGATTTATTGCTCCTCTGAAGGCTCAATGTGCTTAATTTGAGTGTTTTGTGGCCTCCTGCTCTTCAGGACTGTAGGTGTTTTGTTACTGCACTCTTTGCTTTGCCCTAAGCAGCAAGTCTTCTGCAGAGTCCAAAACAGCACCCAGAGAGACTGATCCTCTGTGCCAAAGCAGTGTCTGCTTCACAACAGAGAGGGGAGCTGAGGCAGGACATTAAAATGGGCAAAAGATCTAACTGAAAAATAGAAAATGTAATGAGGCGGGAGCAGAGCCTTCATCTTCCAAGCTTTGGCTGCTGGTGTATCTTGGGTGGTGCCACTGTCCACACGTGCCTTGAAAGGGCAGTCCAAAGGCAGGAGCACATCTGAAGTACCTGAGAATGAATTGCAGCCCTTGACATCATAGGATCGAGTCTGTTTTCAACAACAGACTGTAGAGCTACTAACAAATTACTTGCAGCTTGCTCCTGGCTGGGCTAAGCTGGACTCTGTATTCCATAGATGCAACTGGCTTTACATTTGGGTCTGCAGCCTATTGGACCCCACCAAATTTTCTCTGAAGGTTTTGGTGGCCTGGAAGAGGTGATTGAGACCAGAGGCTGGCACAATTAAAACAGGGGTGAGGAAAATCTCCTGTCACATCTCCCCCACACCTTACACAGTGCATCTGGCTGGAAGATGAGCTGTTCTTGGCAGGGTTGTCTGGGTCTGTTTAAGCAGAGACAGCTCTTGGGAAATGGGAATGCAGATAGTTGAAGCAGTTGAACACAATCAGCTCAAATCAATTTAATCAGGAGACTGTTGGTCTCTGTGGACTATCTCTAAGAGATCTCAAAGGAGAGCTTAAAAAGGCAGCTTTATTGCCTGGAGGCTTGACAGAAGTTAACACCTCTCCTTGAAAAGCGCAAGTCAAAAAGGATGAAAACTGCTACATCTAAACCCTGGATAAGTGAGCGTGGTTGAGGAATCGCTAGAAAAAGCTTCTCAAACTGTTACTGCAAGTGTATATCCTGGAGAGCTCCCTACTGACCTTTAAATACCTCTGAAGGTGTTTTCTCAGCCTTGCAGTAGTTGTGAAAACCACAATGTTGATCCAATTCTACTTTTTGCCTTGTAGCATGGGAAGGGAAAAGGCTTCCACCTTGTAGGGGAGTTTCAGGAATGACTTGTAAATCAGAGCTAGGTTTCCCCACAAGAAAATTTCCTTTAAAAAAAAACCAGAACCAAACAAACCTTCACAATCTCCTTGTCTAGAACAGTCTAGCAAAGAATTTTCTCATCCTGTGACAGTGTCTTCAAAACTTAAACCAGGATGCAAAATGGTATCTTTGAGAATTTCCATCTGCTCCCACTCAGTCTTCCTGAGCTGGTCAACAAACCAACCCAGAAAACAAAGGCAGTTAACATCTGGTCAATGTAAATGTGCTTGGTTGTTGATTTATTTTTTTAACTTTTAAATTCTTTGTGGTGCAAACAAGATCATATTCCCACATAAGAGGGGTCTTCAACTTGGGGATAAAATGACGGGATGCTAAACACCATAAAAATATTATCTTAGACCCGTTTCAAGGCTGGAAATTGAAAACTTAGAGAACTGGCTCAGGTTCAGTTGTAATTACTTAATATTTTATGAAGAGAAATCTATCAGCAGCCAGGGTTTGGTAGTTTTTTACTCTTAGTAAGTCCCGCTGCTGAAGAAAAAGTGGCAACAAGCTGCAGGCACACGTGCGTTGTGGCTCACAAGAGCCTTTATAAGTTCCTTTTGGTGATGACCAAAACAGAAACCATATTTACAACCTACCCTGCTGCTTCCCATGACAGAGCCTCCACCCAAGCAGAGGTGACCCACAGAAACACCACTAAGTCCTTCTGAGGCACGACGAGCCAGGCAGGCCAAGGCAAAAGTCAGTTAATCGAAGCATAAAAATGAACACAACAATATCTTTGGGTTTTTTTAGGATGGAAATCTGATCAAGTGTTTGAGACAGTTCTGTTTGGAAAGGGCAGATGATTTTCACTTTGAATGGCTTCGTTTCAAGATTTCAGCCAAATTATCTCGCTGGCAAGACAGCACCACCTGGCATCTTTGAGTGGCTGCTGGGGATGGCTGGGTGCCAAAAATTTGCCTGACTGGCGATTAAAACATTTGGCCTAGGCTGTTTCTTCTCTGGGCAATGTCCTGGGGTCCCTCAAGCCAGGCAGGTTCCTGCACTTATTAAAAGGGACAATTAGGAGGATGCTCTTGCATTGGTGGGTTTGGCACCAGAAGATAATGCAGCAAATGGCACAGGTCTTACCAGGAATCTCCTTACTTCTTGCTTTCAGTCTTCCTCTTCAGAAAGAAATGCTCCACCTATAAATTTCAGGTACCTACATACTAACAGGTCTGTTCCCTCACTTTGCAGAGACGTACAGAATCAGTTTTGAGGTTCGGTTTCGTGATTTGAAAGAGGCTTCTCATCAGAAGAACAAAAATCTTCATTTTTAGAGTAGTTGCTTGTCTTAGAAGACACCTGTTCTCTAGGTGTGAGTGCCTGGTTCTAAACACAGCTGAAGCACAGTGTCTTCTGAGTGCACAGCACAGATGTGCCTTTGTATGTGTTGGGGAGGGAAGAACCCGAATAAGCTCTTTGCTTGCAAAGTGATTGCTTCAGTCTGGCATCTCAAAACATACTGCTGGGTCAAGGGAATGGGAAAGCTTTTGTTTGCATGTACTGTACTGATGCTCAAACAGAGGACCTCAGACTCTGGATATAAGCTTATGTACACCTCAGAAAAGACTTCTTGTCCTTGTTACATGTTTTAGTCTGAAATGCTTCTACTCCTGCTACATTATCTGTTGTTTAGGGAAAGGGAACAATAGCAAGAATAAACATGAACAGCAATTCATTCCAGAAATAGTCCAGTGGCACCAGTGGGAGTAATTTTGGCATAGATTACTGCTCAATCTAATTTAATGATGTCCTGACTTGGTTGACTAAAACTGAAGAGATAGTTTGGGCAGAGAAATTATTTTGTGTGAGTAAGAGTGGCAGGTGCTGATCTTTAGTAAGAGTATCTGTATTCTCTCTTCTTTTCAACCAGTAAACCAGCCTGAGGACCCATCCAGTCAGTTAACTGGGGAGTTAACTGCAATGACAGATCCCAGAAAACTTTCACTAGCACTCTGTCCTGTTAAATGTGTTTCTACTGTTTGCTGCTCATATTCAGAAGCATTGGAATTTATGTTCAAAACTCTAAGAGCACACTCATGTCTCATTTTCTGGTGGGATTCACACTTATTGCTCCATCTGCAACACCCTGACAAAGTGCTCCTGCTCACATGGAGTGATGAAGAGATAAGGGCACAGCTTCTCATGGAATCATTAGGGATTGGAAGGGACCTCAAAAGATCATCTAGTCCAATCCCCCCACCACAGCAGGATCAACTCGACCAAGTCACACAGGAACACTTCCAGGTGGGTTTTAAACATCTCCAGTGAAGGAGACTCCCCAGCCTCCCTGGGCAACCTGTTCCAGTGCTCTGTCACCCTCAACAGGAAGAAGTTCCTTCTTGTATTTATGTGGAACCTCCTATGTTCCAGCTGACACCCACTGCCCCTTGTCCTATCACCAGATGACATTGAGAAGAGCCTGGCTCCATCCTCCTGACACCCATCCTTTAAATATTTATAGACATTAATGAGGTCACCCCTCAGTCTCCTCTTCTCCAAGCTAAAGAGACCCAGTCTAATTCATTTGTATACCTACAAAAGGTATACACGTAGTTGTATAGGCTGAGGGAATATTATGAAGTGGTGCTGCAAAGCTGAGGAGGTTGCTGGCATGATGACTTTATTGTTTCTTGAGAAGTAAGGGATTGCTTTTTCGGGCTGTGTTGCTTAGAGACAGAATCGGGTTACGCTCTTGGTCATATTTTTGCAGCCTCTTTTGTATTGCTGTTGTTTATCTTCTATTCCCATATGAGGGCTTTGCTCATGGGTTCCTGAAAGATTTTTCCACACTTGACAGTGTTTGCACATCTGTTGCTCATTCAGGAGTTACTGCCAGGTAGTGATCCATGTCTCTATAATGCTTACGAGGTGCATTTGCCTGTCCTATCCCTCAAAGAATCATTTTGGCTGGAAAAGACCTTTAAGATCATGAAGCCCAAACAGTTCACCAGCACTGCCAGGCCACCACCAACCTGTGGCCATCACACCACATCTCCATGGCTTTTCAGGCCCTCCAGGGATGGGGACTCCATCACTGCCCTGGGCAGCCTGGGCCAGGCCTGGACAACACTTTCAGGAAAGGAACTGTTCCTCAGAGCCAACCTAAACGTTCCCTGGTGCAACTTGAGGACATTTCCTCTCATCTTGTTGCTTGTTTGCTTGTTCCTTGGGAGAAGAGACTGGTCCCCAACCTATTCTATCCTCCTGAATTTGAGATAGTTGTGGAGAGAGATAAGGTCTTCCCTGAGCCTCATTTTCTCCAGGCTAATCTGCTCAATTTCTTTCAGCTGCTCCTCAAGGCACTTGTGCTCCAGATGCTCTAAACCCTGCACAGCTCCTGCCATGTAGCGGCAGTTGGCACATCTGAGTAGAAGGCCACACGGGGTGGAGATAAGGGAAAAATGCAAAGGTTGATGAGCTTTGAGGCCATAATGGGAGGCAAAAGTGTCTTTGGCTGTTTGTCTTGTGAACACAAAGAGGCTCCTGCACGACTGATTGGGAGCAGCCTTTGTTGCAGGCCAACAAGCAGGGGGGCTCCCACGTGCTGAACAAGGACCTGAGGGCAAATACCAATTAATGGTCTAGTTTATAAATGGAGAAGGAAACAGAATCTGCCTTTTAGCCTTTGAATAGTCTGCTTTAAACAGCTTGTCTGGCACCTCTTTTGCCTCACCTGGAAGACCTGAGGACTTCAGCTCATTCCCTGTGCAGATCCTTTGCACTCCTAAGAAGGTTTTCCAGGACCTAGGTGTAAAAGAAGCGTAGACCTGCTATTTGTGTATCGCAGAAAGTTCTTTCAAAACTGCTGTGACAAGTAGAACTGCACCATTATAAAGCAAGAATTTTGGGAAATATGTCTGTGGAACTTTTTAGTAAGGAGGAGGAGAGACCATCTGTTTTGCTTGTCACAATCCTTGTTTGTTTAAGATGTGAATTGCCAGAAATGCGGAAAGATTGGGTACAACGACAAGTGATAGAGTAATTTTCACACTGGACTTATGGGAAGCATGTGTTGTCCATCTGTGTGATTCTCATTTTATGCAAATTTAGGCAATGTGGTCTTATGTCTAATTGTCCAAAGGTAGTTCTGAACATTCAGCTGGAGGAAAGACACCATGCCATAGCCATCAGTTGGACGTCCTTTGGCTCGAGCACACATCAGGGCAGAACGCTGCTTGCTTGAAGCTATGAATCACGATGAACATTTATATTTAGAATCCAATGAAGTAACATTGCAGGGGGGTCTGTGAAATGCTTCAGATCTGTGCTTGGGTTTCCATGGAGGTGGAAGAGGATGTCACAAGGAATTATTGACCTTTTGAGAGGAAACTTTGTTTTAAGGTTTTTTTGGGGGGAGGAAGGTGCTTATTAGTCTTCTAAAAAAAAAAAAAAGGGCTAACAAAACAAATCTCTGTGGAGAGTGGTGGAAGTTTCATCTGCGTGTTTCAGAGCTGGTGAAGATGATGCTTCCCCTTACCTACCCTAAACACTTCCATAAATAGCTCCCGAAGTCCACAATCCTTTTTTCCTTTGAATTATCTTTTTTGTTCATGGTTTAGCTGCAAACTGCAGATCATTCTGTATGTTCTGACTCAGTGAGGCAATGGGAAACTTGACTAGCAAAAATCCAAATTCCACTATCACCGAGGTGCAACTATTCCCAATTTAGAGTAGAGTTGTTTTTTTTTTTTTATTCAAGGGTGTGAAATCAAAGAAAGTTTCAGTGCTTGATGATTGTGAAAAGCAAGACAAAAGTGTAGTAAAAATGCAATTCAGTTTGGAGTTGGAAGTTCTCATGAGATGTTTCCCATCATCGCTGGTTCTTTAAATGGCAAGAGCTAGCAGGGCTGACAATTTAGGTTTGTATGACGTTGGTTCTCAAGGTTTGCAAAATATATTTTTAAAAAAGAAAGCCAGAACTTAAATGTCATTGTTATGTTCCATGTTTAAGGGTAAATCAATGTCTTTAATCTAAACACAGTGGCCACTTTGCAGTGAGCAAATTAATGACTTATTAATGACTTTGGGTACCAAAAATTTGGCATCTGAAGGAAGGAGGGAACTGCAGAACTAGTTCCATTTCTTCCTCCTTTGAGTTACATAAAGACGTGTTTAAACAGTGTGGATTCACTGAAAACCCTGGATTTTCTTTTGATGCTTTCATCGTGTCACCTTATTCACACAAAACAAACAAGGTTTAGGAGGTGTGAATAATCAAAGTGTAGCCGTCCATGTGCTCGAGTTGCATGGCTTAATCAACCAAACTTGAGCAAAGCGTTGCCATGGTCCTGCTTTGTCTTTGCTTCCTCTCAACAGGACTAATTATTCCGGAAGGGAGCTGCACCATGCTCAAGACACAGCAAGATGCTGCATAGATGTGTCTTAAATGAGTTAGCTGAAAGATCCCCACACTGTAAACTGATTTAAGAAAGCCGGAAAGGAGAGGTACAACTCCTCTGTTCCACACCCAAAATATTATGGAATCTGCAACCACTCCAGCCATCCTTCCATCTTGTTGGGGGTGGCTTCAGTTTTCACACCAGAAGTAATTTAATTTCAGCACTTAAAACCCAAAAAGCTCCAACATATTGCTAGCGTGCAAAAATTCCATGTGTGCTAAAAAACAACAGCATATGGTTGGGTGGGGTGTGACCAAAATGAACATAGTTATCACATTGTGAACTTTATTTTTACAGGCTTGATTAAATAACCAGGGAGGGACAGAGAGGGAGCATCTAGGATGAGAACCTGGAATCCTCCTGGAGTCTGCCTTTTTGAATGGAGTGTAGTCAACAGGAAGGTTCATCCTGCATAAAATCCTTCTTAAAATAGGAGACTGATATTTCTTCAGAACATTAGGAACACACACAAAAGAGAGGTAGAAAGGAGGCAAAATGTTCCTGGGGTGAACCATTAGAGAATGGTACCAAGCATGGCCTGGAGGGCAAATTTAGCCCTCACCTGTTTGCTAAAGATGGTAGGTTTGCATTATTTGGTTTTTATCTGTAATCTGTCACCTGGGCTTGAATGCTGGAGGATTTTAAGTAGACTCTTTTGCTGAGAGTGTTAAAACACTCCCAACAGTGGATGTTTAAACACTGCCAACAGTTCTTCTTAGCATAGGTTAATGATGAGTTAATTGTGGGCACAAATGCCTTAGAATCATACAGTCATTGGATGGTTTGTGTTGGAAAGGACCTTCAAAACTTGTCTAGTTCACTCCAGCTCTGCAGTGAGTGAAGATATCTTCAACTAGTTGCTCAGAGCTGCATCCAACCTGACCTGGGAGGTTTCAAAGGATGGGCTTCTGCCACTTCTCTGAGCAATCTGGGTCAGTGTCTTGTCACCCTCGGTGTAAAAAAATGTCTTCCTTATGTATAGCCTGACTTTCCCCTTTCAGTTCAAGCCATCACCCCTTGTTCTGTCACAAATGCTCCTGTTAAAAGGTCTATTCCCTATCTTCTCATTGGCCTCTTTAAGCCCTAAAAGTCTGTACTAAGGCCTCCCTAAAGTCTTCTTCAGGCTCAGTGCCATCAATTCTATCAATCTGTCCTCAGAGCAGAGGGATTCCATCCTTGGATCATGTATGTGGCCTCTTCTGGACTTGCTCCAACTTAAGCCACCTGTGATGGTGACCATAAACAAGCGTATGTATGGAGTTGTCTTTTTGTCTTGGGTCTTTTTTCTGCTGAGTCCAATGGCTAAAGCCTTTCAAAATAATAATAACAAAAGGTTTAGGGGGACTAATATTAATGTGCTCTTCTGCATGACCGTGTGGTCACATAGTGTACCCCATGAGGTACCAAGAGATCTTGGATCAATGCTTGTGTAGGTTGTCTACCTAGCTTTGTTTGCTTTGCTCTTGTTTGTTTTCACACTATGTTGTTCCCTTCGTCTTCTTGGGCTCCTTGAGCAGACTTAATGATTAGAGCTTGCCTTACTTTTCTTTAAGTTCTTGAAAACTGCATCTTGAAAGAAATCAACCCCCACATTTCTGATAGAAGGATACTCTTCCAGTTTCGAAGTTAAGAACTAAGAATTTCTTTGGACACCTGTGCAAGTTTGGAAAAACTTTGAATGTTAGAGTTTTACCCAGAAAGGCTGTTGCTCATGTTAATTATTTTGGCCAAGACAAAGTTTCTTTTTTCAGAGTAAAACTGAGGTGACAGCGCGGAATGGTAGGGTCTGTCAATACATGACAAGGCTTTCACATCTCGAGGGGAGGATACTGTTGATGCAACAAAGCGTCAATCAGGCTGTAGAGCTGCAGGAAGTGATGTGTGTTCCAGGGTTGTCCAGATCAGATGAAGGAAGTGCCAAAAGAGGTTACCCTTCATCACAAGCTGAGAGATGAGCTGTATGTGAAAGACAGGACAACTTGAAGGGCCCCGGATGGGAATGATCTCAGGAGATGTGTCCCTCAAGAGGTAGACATGCTTTGTGTCCTTGTACAGTCACTTGAGTGACTTGATGTGAAAGACTAAATAAAACACACAGAATCCCCATGAGGGCTTTTCACCAAAAAGCCCAAATGGGAATTATCCAGCCTTTTAGTAGGTGTAAGGCCTTGCCTGCAAGTGGCATCATGTCTCCTGAGCCTTCCTGCTAAGCCAGAAATGGATCTGTAACCTGCCAGATAGTCTGCCATAGGTTGTCAGCCATGGCTGGGAGGAAGGACAGCAGCCTCTTTTGTTCCCATGTCAAGCATGCTGAGAAGGGACCACTAAGCAGATAATTCAAGAGGAAACAGCTGCTGAGTTCTCAATTCTCCATGACTCTCTAATTTCACTTTCTTCTTTTAATGTATTTGCCTGCTGCTGGATAAATGCTGCCTGCTGGTAGCCAGGCAGGCAGAGGAATGCTCTCAACTTCAGTGAAACTACTTCAAGGTGTGGCTTTCTGATGCGTATAGAAGACAGCTGAAAAGATTTCCTGAACCTGTAGGGCTGTGGCTGGGTAACGTTAAACTCCTTACAGAAGAGCATGCTAACTTCATTGCCTAATCCTGCTCTTTTAAGTCAAATCAAGAATTACAAACTCTTCTGGTTTTTTTATTGTGAAGGGATTTTTTTATAAATTCCCTACTGCCACGTTTAAAAAAGCCCTAGTGCCTGATGTCCCTTGAATATAGAAGAAGCAAACATGTTCCTTTTCTAAGAGTAAATAGAGTTGTGGCTTAAAGTAAATCCCATAGGCATGAAAAACCAGAAAAGTGATAAATAAAAAGCCCTCCCCACATGATTAATACCATTATTTTAGGCTGATATCAGTTACCTCACTGAGAGGTTTGGGACATTTTAATTGACCACTTTGGCTTCCACATGAATTAGCAAACCACAAAATTATTCATGAGTTCCAACAAGAAAAACTCCTTTTATCTGTAGAAAAAAATAACCAGTGTGACCAGACCTATGTAAACTTAAAGCCCGCTGTTACCCTCGCCTGCACCAACATGGGTACCTCCTTAAGTACCCTCCTGCTTCAGTGCTGGGTCATATGGCTTTGTAATTTGTAGTTATTTGTAATTGTTCTAAGCCTGGGTAGTCTTGGTGCTAGAGTGTTCCTGGATCAATAACTAATCATGCAATCTATACACTGACTGTGTTACAGGTCTGTTTTGCTCTCTTTCCCACCAACTAGTTTCTGGGGAATGTTCACATCTGTGTTTTCAGGGAGATAATGAATCATAGAATTGTTTGGTTTGAAAGAGACCCTTAAGATCATTGAGCCCAACCAGTCTCCCAGCACTGCCAGGTCACCACTAACCCATAGCTCACACACATCTTCATGAGGTTTCAGCTCCTCCAAGGATGGGGACTCCATCATTACCCTGGGCATCTTGGGCCAGGGCTGTACAACACTTTCAGGGACAACCTAAACCTCCCCTGGCACAAATTCAGGCTGCTTCTGCTCACCCTGTTGCTTGCTCCTTGGGAAAAAAGACTGTCCCCCCACCTCATTCCAACCTCTTGAATTTCAGGGACAGTGAGAAGGGCTCCCCTTTAGCCTCGTTTATTCCAGGTTAACCCCTCCCGTTCCCTCGGCTGGTCCGAGCGCTGGTCACTAGATGGCACCAAGCGACCGGGCTGAGAGCGGGGCTGGCGGGGCTGCTTAGACTCGAAGACCTTAAAGGTCTTTTCCAGCCTGAACGGTTCTGTGATCCTATGACATTGTCACTGTATTTTCTTGTTTGCTCCTGGGCTTCTGACAGTCTGCACGCCAGGAGCCTCTCTTCCAGCATTCCAGTCAGGATCCGGAGTGTTGCCATGCCCTGGGCATGTGTTGGTACACACCACAGGGTGGTCTCGCAGCACACGAACTGGTTTCCTTTAGGAGAGGACTAAGAACGATGTGGAAGAAGCACGTAAGGCACACACAGCAAGCACACGCTGTCTGCTGCGGCTCTGAAGCCGTTCAGACCCCAAGCGGAGATCAGAGACTGGACTGAAGTCTTTCCCCCAGCCAGCTTGCAGCGTGGATGCTCTTACCAGGCTGCGATATGAGTTAATTTAGGCATAGCTTACATTTATTAGTAATATTATGGGGTGCTTTTTCTGTTCTTTCACTTTGTGGCAACTTCTTAGGTTTTCTGCAGACTCAGGCAAGTGCTTCAGCGTGAGTTTTGCTGGTTTTGAAGGCTTTTTGCACTGCAGTCTTGGGCTTGTTGAAAGTTCTCTTTGAGATCTAAAGTAATGATGTTGGGGAGACACCTTGGAATGCAGGAATCCACTTTCATTCTGGGGGTTGGCATCATTTATTAACTCTGAGGATTATATTTTTTTTTAGTAAACCCTTAAGAATGATATTTTTGGAAATTAAATGTTTAGTTGCTGGCTAAACCCTTTATTTAAAGGTGATGTTTTTTATGTTAATGAACACTCGTACTCAGTGGTGAGGAGAGAGGACTAGGTAGTAATCAGAGAGGTTTATATCTCAGGATTGCTGCTAAATACATTTGAGGTGATCTGCAAAGTCCCAAGTCCTGGAAAGCCGGAACTCCCAAATTTGGGTTTCTTTCATCACGTTCACTCCTACTGCAGTCTGCTGAGTGAGAAAAGGATTCCATGTGCTGTTTCCCTGACTGCTGGTATGCTTAAACTTTTGCAGTTTCTTACTGTAGCTCTTGATCTTCCAACTGAGGGGTTTTGGTGAAATGTCATCGTGTTTGTAAAGAAAAAATTACAATAAGCGCTTAAAAAACCCCACAGTCCAGCTACCAGTGTGCTGAAAATTAAGTGTTTTTCCCATTCTGGAATTTACTTTTGATTTTGAGGCTCTGAATGATTTTTTTAAATTTTAAATTATAATGAAATAAGTTGTACTGAAAGATCTTTTAATTGAAATATTAACCGGCTTTCTTAGCTGGCTGTTTTGAAGGAACACAGTAAACTCAGGAAGGAGCCCTGTATTCAAAATAGTGCTTGAGGAGTTAAGCTGTTCTCTGTGCTCCTTTATTGAATTGGGTTGAAAACACCTCTAAGATCATCCAGCCCAGCCTATGACCTGATATCACCACAACCTAGACCAGGGCCACATCAAGTCTTTTCTTAAACGCCTCCAGGGATGGTGACCCCACCACTGCCCTAGGTAGTCTGTTCCAGTGTCTGACCACCCCTTCAGTGAGGAAAGGCTTCCTAGCCTGCAATCTAAACCTCCCTCGGCACAGCTTCAGGCCCTGCCCTCTCATCTTGTTGCTGGTTGCCTGGGAGAAGAGCCCAACACCCACCTGTCTACAACTTCTCTTCACACAGTTGTGGAGAGGGAGAAGGTTCCCCCTGAGTGTCCTCCAGGTCCTTCAGCCTCTCCTCATCAGACTCTCCCTCTAGCCCCTTCCCCATCCTTGTTGCTCTACTCTGGACCCACTCCAGCACTTCAACATCTTTCTTGAAGTGAGGGGCCCAGAACTGCTCCCAGTACTCAAGGTAAGGCCTCACCAGTGCCCAGTACAGGGGCAGAATTACATCTCTGTTCCTGCTGGCCACACAATCATGGATGTGCTGCAAAGAGATAATTTACAATAGTTTTCTTATTTTTGTTGTCCTGAAAGAGATATTGAAGGAAATATCTTGAAAGCAAGTTCCACCAGCACTGCTTAACCTATGAGTATCTTGGAGATTATTTCTGCTGGCTTCGCAGCCCTTTTCAGTGGGATTCTGGAAGCTGCTAATGAATTTCAGGCTTGCTGTGTGTGTGATATGCTTTGACGTACACAGCAAATTAATAACAATATGACTCTCTTCCTGAGAGAATTTTGAGCACAATTTATAGCTCGTGCCAGATGCCCGTTGATGGAATAACTTAACACACTTGTGTAGCTGAAATGCTGTGGCTTCTGCTGGCTTGCCACGCTGCTTGTGGGTATGACTGACAAAATATGCATTGCCCAAAAAAATTCACTCCCTCTTGCAGGGAATAAGCAGTATCACAGAGAATATGTTTTAATAGTCTGAAGCACATAGATCAAATACTGTTTGTTTAAACCAGGCAGAGACCTAATTCCTCTACAGGAAATGCTGTGAGTGCAAGACCAAGAAAGCAGGGTTTTGTCCCACCAGCAGCTACAGAGGCCACATCTCTATAAACGTGGTTAAAGTAACAAAGACAGCACAGTCAGCTTAGAAAGATCTACTGAACCTGTCTCTTGATTCACAAGTTTGGATTCACTAACAACCCTCAAGTAATGGCACTGTCCTTCTAAAATTTGTTCTGATTTTACAAGAAGTGCCATGCTTGATTATTTTTATTTCACCATTTAAAGCAAACCATCTCCATCAACTTGATGCTCCTTACAAAGGTGTCTTAGAGGCTCATGCCTGTAGCAGTCCCCACAATAGGATGGTTCATCACCCATAAAATCTTTCCCAGCTCTGCACTCCGCTGCCAACTCCATCTCCACCTCTCCTATCTTTCTCTTAGAGCAAGAACAAGCCGTGCAAGGATTTGTTAAAGTTAACAAAAGTGGGGCTTGCCAAAGCTAAATGAAATGTCATAACCGCTTTGGGGTGTAAGGAAAGGTGCTTTGGGTGTCCATTTCCTGCCTGCCACTTGTTTCCTTCAGCTGAGACAGTAATACCCAGCTCCTGGGTTTCATTTTCCTTTTCTGGTTGTTGGGTTTTGTGCTTTGTTGGTTTTTTTAAAGTGGTGTTTGTGCTTCTCTTCTAGTCTTTAAGATAGCAACTAGCATATCCTGAGACTATTTCACCCTGGGAACAGCAGTGCCTAGAAACCTTGATGTTTTCACCATACCTGATGGATTTCTGTCTGTTCTTGTGAGTCAGTCTAGACGTGGTTAGTATGAGGGAGACCTAAAGCTCTGATGTCTTCATCTGGAGAGTTTCTCAGCATTGCAGTAAAGCTGAATAACATTTCTGATGCAAGAATTACCTTTGATTTCAAGCAAGGATCATAAATCCAGATCAGACGCTCCTTCCTTGTAGATATCAGAGGAGTGTTGTGTTTGCCTGGCTCGCTGAGACCAAAAGAGGTAACGAGTAGACCCATGGTTTACAGACGGGGTTTTTGTTAGCTCATGTTGCTCCAGACAAGCCTTTATCTTGTTTCCGTCTTCCTTCACGTTTGTCAGAAGTCAGCAGACACACATCAATGCAAACTTCCTTCTACATAACAATTTAAATCAACCTGCATCCCTTGAGGACAACATCTATGTTTGCTCAAATTGTAATGTTGCACAATTCTTGGTAGACATAGCACAGCTGATACTTCTGAAAACCTGCCCGGTAAGTCATACCTTCTGCGTTATTGGAACTGTGCTGTGGTTCTAAGAAATAGTTTTGTTATGTGTTTAAAGAACCCATTTGATGGAGAATAGAAGAAGGACGATCCTCACGGCAGTCTTAGGTTTCATGTGTGTGGGACTGATATAATCTTTAACATTTTTAGCTTGGGACTATTATTGGGGTGTTAGTAGAAGGGGTTAGTGGATGCGGCCTCTCAAAAGACAAGGACTTGCCAAATGCTTTCATAGAGGCTGCATGAGTCACTGTGACATCAGTGTGACCATGGCTTGCACTGGCATGTGGCTTTTCTTACTCCTGGGAGAATCTGTGTTGGGTTTGAGGAAACTGTGATGGCAAGACTTGGCAGGAGTCAGGTGTTGTCTCGGGTGCATGTATGCATCTATGGTGGCTCTCTCTCCCTCAGTAACACAAGAGAAGCGTTGTTTTTTCTCCTCTGATATGAAACAAGTGTGAATTCAGAGACCTTGGTACTTTTCTGATTTAAAATAAAACCTCTCTTTCTAGCCAGAGGACCTTTATAAAGCTGGGATGTTTATACCAAACAGGGAGTTCTGAAGCTGACTAAGAGCATCCCTAAGATCACCACTGTGCTTATAAAGCTAAAAATCTAGAGCTGGTTAGATGTCCATATCAAAAGCATTTAGACCTGTGTTTTCTTCTGAGCACTTTCTTCAGGGCATTTATTAAATTATGCCGTTTAGAAGCTCACAGAGAGATCCCAGGCCATTGCAAAGTATGATCAGCTTTAATGCAACGTCGTATGTACTTTTTCTCAGTGGTTTTTCCCCATCCCCTTCCACCATTCCCTGTTGCTACTCCCTCCTTGAATTATCCTCATGTGAGTACCACAGCGAGGCTGGTGATGGTGGTCCTCCTCCTGTGGTATACTGGCCACGGAGTAGACCATTTCCACAGCCCCTTCACTGTACCACTGCTGAAGTGCTTGGCTGTAGAATTTATTCCGTTCCTGAACATATCACCTATTCTTTCTGGAAAACATAAAATGTCTGGGTGCTGGAGAGTTTTAGGAGTATCTGTTTACACTCAGGGAGCCTTGTCTGTATGAGCCTTGAGGGCAGGCAGGACTTGTCATATGGGCAACCACCCAGCTGTACCTCGTAGACACACGTTCCTAGATGTGTGCTTGCTCGTACTCACATCCAGCTGGTGATCCATTCTAGCAGCTATTCAAAGAGCTGTTCAAAGGTTGCAAAACCACTGCAGCAACTGGAAGCTGAGCTGTGTGTTGCTATGGATATCATGGTTTGCCTAGAAGAGTGGGTCAAGTTTTCCAAAATAATTATTGATGTAGGGTGCTCAGAGGACTACTCTTCCATTGTGAACCTGATTTTCTGAAGTGCTGTGCTTCTGAAAATGAGGCTCTTCAAAGCCACCTTAAGCTTTGACTATGGAAAACGAGCCGTCTCTCCACAGCCTATTTGACATCTTAGTGGTAAAACTGAGGAAACGTGAAAGAAGATAAGAACAGCACTACATTGTGGAGACATCAGATGCAATTGTTTATTAAGTTGTGTTTATTAATACTGGCTTAAATGATTAGGCTGATTTGAGAAGACACTTACCTTAAGAATTTACTTAAGTGTATGTTTAAGTGCTTTCCTGAATGGAGATGCTTTTCTGAACTGGTTCAGTAACAAAGGAACTGGATTAGAACTAAAGGTAACTACCAAGGACATCTTCAGAATTTGCCGTGTTAAATAGGGTGGAAGCCCTCTTAATTCAGCAGAAGGAATGACAGAAGAAAATGTAAAAGATTATTCTGGAATTTTTTTTCTCTTTTATAAATCCAGCACTTTAAAGATCCTCTAAACCTGTTTTTTAATAGATGTGTTACATCAGTGTGTGTTCAGATGTGCAGATGCATGTATGTATGTAAACATCTATACACTCACTATATGCATATGATGTCCACATGCAACATACGGGAGTAAATAAGCATGTGGACTGCAGACGTGGGACAGTGCGAAGACGTGGGAGCTGCCAGGACAAATTAGCTATTGAAAACTACTTGCCAACAGTGTGCTTGCCCAAGTTTTCAGGTCTCCCCTTTCTGAGGCACTTGCAGCACACTATAACAAAAACGAAAAAAATCGCAGAATACCCAATTTATCCCAGCACTTAAGTGGACTGTGTAGTGATAAGCATTAAATATAAATTTAATTTACATAGGCTGCAGCTAAATTGGGAGACTGAATATCCAGATTTTCTCATTATGCACATCCCAGTCCCCAGAGCCCTCCTTAGAAGTTCGTTAGCAGCTCTGATCCCTGCAGAGCTCTTAAGCTCCATCTCTGCCCATACAGAATTTAGAAAACGCGTGGCTTTGGATAATTGCCCTGACATTAGATTGTCCTGATTAAGCAGTCCCTGCTATCTCTGCTTTGCTATAAACAGAGTTGCATCACAGAAGGAGTAGAGAGCAGCAGAGAGAATCATGAGTTAGATCCTGAACACGTAATGTTTGTAATGCTGTTCCTCTGCCCTGCCGGTGCTTGGACCTGCACCAATTCTTGGTCCAGTTTCTTCTTCACCACTTTTGATGAGAGCTTCTGTAACAACCAGCATGGTGGTGACCACAACGTTCCTACACCACAAATGGATAAACTTCAGCTGGAGCTTAAATGAACTCTACTAGTGCTTTCCAAACCCAGCACTGGGGATAAAACCTGCTGAAGGGCTGTGTGATATGTATATAGATATGCTTATGTATTCCTGACAGGGTAAGAGCCTTAGGTAGGTGGTCATCAAAGCGTATACTTGAGTACCAACACTGTGGGCTTACTACCAAGTTCCTGTCCCTGGAGCTATCCATGGTGAGATCCAGACATTAAGTGGAAGAGTATGTCGTTGAATTTAGATTCTGCCTGGTGACTGCAGTGTCTGAGGCTGCTGGCATGGTTCTGCAGCCTCCTGAGACGTATTTCTTCATAAGCCCCCTTCAGGAGCTGCCTGGAGGAAGGGTAGCAGACCCTATTACATCATATTCAAAGGAAAAAAAGACAACAGGGTAAATACACTTCTTAAAATTACTACTTCATGTTTCGGTAGCTGGGCACCCCGACACAGTGTATTGAAATAATAAATCAGGATCCTGTCCACAAAGTTGTGATCTCTTTAGAGGCCCAGTTTTCCCATAAGTGATGATGCTTTTCCAAACACCTTTTAAATAATTCATGGTCAGGAACCAGAATATAAAAAACTTTAAAGCAAAGAGCATCAAGTCACTTCCTCATTCATCTCAGTCATATCCTTAGGTTCTCACTGTGCATTTTTCAGGGGTTTATTTTTCTGAAGCTGCTTGTCTGGAAGAACTCTGGCAATTTTTGTCCCTGTCGAGAATTCCTGATTCATTATTGATGGTTAAAACCCCACGTTGTTGTTCTCAGCAGTGGCTGCTAGTAGGGCAGTGGCTAAAACTCAGGAAAATGTCTCAATGATGTGCTAGAGGATGACGCAAGCTCTGAAACACAACAGGGAAACGTGGAGGTTGGTTGGGAGATGTGTGCGATGCGGTTAGGCGTTGTATTTATTTTTGGTACATTCGTTAATGTACGTGCATGTCACACAGGAACTAGATGTCTCTGTGTAATTCCAGCAGACTCAAAGCAAACTTCTCATTCAGGGGATTTTCAGAAGAATTTTAAACAATCAGCCATCCTTCTCTTCCGCTATAAGGCTGATGTGATTCACTTCCAAAATTTGTAACTGCTTCACAGGAGTCATTATTGCCTTTTCCTGCTTGGATTCACTCTTCTTCTTCGTTGGTCTCTCTAAATTCCACCTCTGGGCAATAGATGTAGAAAGAAGGTTTTGTCTTCTCATTACTTAGCAGCTTCTCATATCTCCTCCTTCAGGGTAGGCTTTGGGGTGAGACTACAGTCCCAGCACTCAAGGCTTATCTCCATTTACCATCCTCCTCTGTCCTTCATCCTGCTTCATACAGACGAAGAAATACTGAGAATCCAGCATCCTCTGAGATGCTCAGTAGATGCATCAGTTTTCAGCAGAAAAAGTCTTTTTGGAGGCATTCCTTATTCACGTAAGAACTGTCTGTGGTCCTTGCCTGCTAGGTGGAATGGTTCTTACTTTCTGAGTGCTTGAGTAGATGGAACAAAACCGTGCACATGCAGAGATGTAAGAATCTAGCGGTGTTAATGCTTGCTAGAAAAAGTCTCTTGCACAGATGTCTTAAGCTGAACATGAAAGGGTGAACTGAAGAAAATCAATTTACATTAAAAACATCCTTTGTAGGTATTTTTCACAGTTCTCCTGCTCTTTGAGTGCTTTGCCTCCTTTCCGTGCTTCTCCATGTTGCCATGTAAGCCGCTCAAGTCACAGAATGGTTTTGCTTTGCTCAATAGTAATTTCTGCTCAGGACCAGTTGTGTTCTTCCCAGTAAACACTCAGCTTCTGTATTCCCCTAATATTCCAGACAGTTCTAATATCCCAGGCTCTCTGGCAGTTCCATCAGCTTGCGCAGTCTTTCACGTCCACACATGAACAATGGAAAAGCCGTGCAGGCTCGAGCGTTAAATCTGGAAAGGCGTCAGTGTTGGGCATTTGAGATGGTAAAACCAGTTGTTCTCAGCACTAACCTCTTATTTTCCTGTGTTTGGGGTTTCCTCAAACTTTCGCATCCTTAGGTGACATTTTTTCCAGTGTTCATATTGTCTCCAAAATTGAGGGGAAATAAAAAGATGTTTTGATTATATGGAGGTTGATTATGATGTAACATGCCCGTATTTCAAACATTAATTGTTTGAAGATAGATCACTATTAATACAGTTGATACCTGGGTGTATTTATTCATATTGTTGAGTCTCTCTGTGTCTGTGTGAGAGTCACCATGCAGACAACATTATTTGAGCTCCAACATGTGTTCAACCACAAAAACCCACAAACTGCTGTTCTTTGATTACCTGCACTTAGTATCACACAAACCTTGTTAATCGTTGTTCTACAACTGATCTTCACATTTTCCTTCTCTCTGCTAAAAATCAGAAAAACGGATAAAGAAGCTTTTGAAGCCCTCAATTTAGAGAATATTAAAGAACAATTTCTTTTCAGCAGTGTCAACATGGTTGTATCTTGCCCTGATTTTCTGTTCCTCTTAGAATATAATTTGCATGCTGAAGTCTCTCTAATTATGCAAGTTATGTCTAATGACTGAAGGAACACTTCAAAGAAGGACGGAACAAGGTTTGTATAGAGGAGCTCTGAGGAGTTTTAGGAATTTTTAAAAGAAAAAAGTGCTGATTCATTGACATCAGACTAAGGTAGCACATATTGCTAATTAACCCAACTCAAAAATACTTGTTGTGAATGTTTTCTTTTATTTAAAAATATTTCCTTTGCCCTGTTTCTTTCTTTTTCACTTCCCTCTTCCTCTATTTCTCTCTTGTTCTTGCTTTTTCCCCCCCCTCCTGCTTTCAAAATGACCCTTTATTTTAGAACTCATGAATTTATATCTGAAATATTTTGCTTGACTCAGGCTG
Organism: Rhinopomastus cyanomelas; assembly: GCA_013400115.1. Taxonomy (NCBI): domain Eukaryota; kingdom Metazoa; phylum Chordata; class Aves; order Bucerotiformes; family Rhinopomastidae; genus Rhinopomastus; species Rhinopomastus cyanomelas. Next base: position 450,769 of record VXBP01010623.1, on the reverse strand, counting down.
AGATCTGCCCTGGTGTTGTTGAGTTTCTTTTTTAATTTTGTGAAGATTTAGAAAGATTTTTCTTACAAAAAAACTGGAATAGTCTTCCCATGGAATTAATTCAGTTATTTGCTCTTTGATGTATTTTTTCCCTCCCCTGCATGAGGCGGTTTATGAATTCACCTCCCTTTATGGTTAGATCAGGTTGTTGGGGTTTTTTAGGGTTGTCATCCTGTACTCCATCTCCTCTTTTTTCAGGAGTTGTTTCTCTTCTGGTATTTGCTGAAAGCCATCACACTTCCCCTCTGACTTCGCTTTTGCTGAGCTGCTAAATCAAGTTCTGGACCTTCTTCATCCTCTGCTGTCTAGCAGTCCTTTGTCTGACCATGATTGATCAGACTGTACATAGTGTTCCAGAGAAGCCTTGCCTGCACCTAGGGTTATAGTATCAAATAACCCCCTCTTAGAGCACACCAATGGCCTTTTTCCCCTGGCATACAGGTATCATGGAACCAAAGGATCCCAAAATCTTTTTCCTCTCACTGCCTCCAGCCATTTGTGGTCCTGGCTTAGAACATTAAGCAGTTTAATTAATTCTGGAGTGAGATCTTCCCACGTTCTCACCTGACATTTAATTCTATTATTCCAAGTCCTTCCAGTTGTTCTGTTCTTTCTTATGTAATATTCAAATAGTCCAACATGTTTCAGAGATCAGGAAAAGCGTTTCTGGGCCACCTCCCTGTTATGATGCATTTCTTCTCTTAACGCAGAATTAATACTCCATTTTGTACCCATACTGTGTTAGGAAGCTCCTGGATGCATTTCACTGGCTGTGCTAGGCACAGTAACGTGCACTGGCCTTGGTCATACCTGTTGTTCATGTGAGTTGTACGAACCTTGAGTTCAAGCGGATTCAACAGTCCCAGAGCATCTACCCCACCATGGTACCCGGAAGGGCTTGAAGAACATGGTGAGAGTTGCTGCAGCACCATCATAAATTTGGACTTGATGTAGGGGAGGGTGAAACGCCTCTACAAATGGCTTTGGATCTTTGCACCACGTGCTTCAACCTTGCTCTTGGTCTGATGAGTGGAATATCTTATAGAAAAGTCAAGCTTACTAAAGTCAAGCTTTTTAGTATGCAAGTGTAGAAGATCTATCTGAACAGGAACTGTTGCTTTGATTTTATACTGACCACATAATTAACTCTTCTTCCCCGATACATAAACATGTCAGGATTTTGAAGTATTTCTTAAATACTTGTGACGTGAAACCCATCCCTGGTTTCATCTGTTTGTCTAAGGCAGGGTCTGACATCTTAACTGACTGAAATAGAGGGAAAAAAAAATGAAAAGGAGCGAAACTCTCCAGTTTTCTCATTTTCTGTGGGGAGTTTGGCACTTTTTTCAAGGAAATGATTTATCCTGATTGGCCTTTAGAAGACAGAAGATAGAAGAAAAGCTATAAATCTTTAAAATAGGTCAACATCTCTAATTATTGCCTTAATTAGTGACAGCCACATCATTGGCTTTTTTCTCCCTTTTGTTCCATTTAATCAGAGTCAGAAAGATCCCAATTTTGCTAATTTGAAGAACATTTGCGCCCTCAATTTTTTAAATGAACTTCACCCAGTCTGTCAGACTACCTGGAAGGGTCAAAAAAGGAAAAAAATTCTAAGGCTGTACCTTTCATTAATCTTTAAATGGTTCAAAAGTATTTTAAATAGCTCTTTTTGTGAGATCTGAATAATAATAGCTTTAGGTTCAGAGAAGACAGAGTTGTTCTTTTACCCAGGTTATGCAAAATACACCAGTTAGTTGCTGCAAATAATTATTTCCTTTATATTTTCTTGTACTGCACACTTCAAGGCCAATTAGCAGATTTTAAGTCCTTTTGCCCAAATATCACATGTGCATTCAATACTATTTAACATCCTCAATAAACAGAATTACTTGAATACGACCCACCTCAGTGTGAATAGTATATAGTCATTTGGGAATTGCCTGGTGCCAATCAAACTGTCTTCAAGTTGCATTTTCAAATATTTTATAGTAACAGCGTATTCCACATTTTATGTATTTCTTCCCTGTTTTCTGAATGTGGGACAGCTCTAGTCAGACTTTTTAAAAGGCTGCTGCAGACACACAAATATTCCATATTGAGAAGCATTATATTCTTGACACCTGCCGTGCCATTAATTCTCTCCTAATCAGGAGCTGCTTTAATACACGTTAGGCTACACATTACTATCTCTATTATCTCCCTCCTTAGTTGTTCTGGTAATTTATCAGTATCAGTGGAGCTAAGTAGTACCAAAGGAACCTAAGGAAGATGGTGCGGTGTGCAAATGAATCTTGTGCCATACCTTACTGGCCATCTTTTCTGCTCTCAGCACTGCAGCAAGTTGCAGCTGTGCACCAGCTCTTGAAGTTCTGGACATGGACCTTTTCCTCCAGCATCCCTCTAGGGAGGTGGTGAGACAGCTCCTGCTGCTGGGACAGGCTCTGCTGGGTGGAGATGATGGGAAAGAGTTGGTGCTGCTGGAGGACTTGCTTTTTTTATTGCTTCGCTTACCTGGGCTCCACAGCTTTCATTGCAGTGCCTTGAATATAGGAGGAGAAGCAAAACAAGGTGAAGTGTTGGCATTTAACCAGCAGCTAAATGAAAGGCTTCATTTTAACTTTTTATCCTTTGCCTTTGCCTCCTGCCATAGTTGGACTGTTTGCCCCGAGCGAAATAAACCCCCCAAACTGCACAGAGAGCTGTGCCGCAAGCATGTAGTAGTCTATTTCCCATCACATTTCTACACTACAACTGATATTCTAAAACTCTGAGGTTACGTGAAAGGTCTTGGCTCTACACTGGGAAGCATTTAGGGCAACATAAGTTTCTGTTTTAAAGCTATTTTCAGTTTTGGAAGAGTTGTTTCTGAATTGTTCATGCTTTTAAGTTCCTCAAGTTCCACTGTGCAAGAGAGGCTTCAAAAAGGAAAAATAATTTTTTGGAAAAGAAAAAAATTAGACAATGTGTGTGCATTCTAACTGCAGAGGGGGCTGGTAGGTGATGCTCCCACTCTCCTCCCTGTGGAAAGCCATGATTGAGTCTCAGAAATCAGGCTTACCTTGAAGGAAAAATTGCTGAGAGCAGGTTTTTCATTCCATTTTCAGTGCAGGAAGGGAAGTGTTGAATATTAAATGTAGGTTACTTTCAGATGCTGCCACTGGAACCTTGATACTCCTATAGCAGCAATATGACATCAGAAAGGGAAATGTATGGCTCTGGGGGTGGAATAGTCCATCACCTGGGTCTTCAGACCTAGCTCATACATTTTTTATGTGCCACATCATCGTCAACACCGTTATTATTGCTCCTGCAGTTTAGAAGTTATCCAAAGGACAACTCCATCTCAAAGAAAGTTCCACTCCTTTCCAAGTGTTAAAATACAAGAAGTATTTTAAAGGTCAAAAAGAGAGATTGGCAGTGGCAGGCTCCCCTGAGATCCTGCAGAGCTCTGGGTCTTACAAGGGAAATATAAGCGAGAAGCAATGATGAACAGAAATTATGGCAATGAGGCCATATAGTCAAACACACAGAAATGTGCGTACGCATGTAGGGGTAGATGTATGTGCATGGACAGATATCCCAAAGTAAGAAATAAGAATGGTGATGCGGGTATGGAAGCACCAGGCAATGCGTCAGGACAGACTTGACCCCAGCTCATCGAGTTGAGCTCTTGTGCTTCATCTGTCTGCTGGAGAAGCAAGAGGCCATGGAAAGGATAGGAATTATCACCTTTAACTCCTTGCAGATGAAGGTGACCAGTCCGATTTGCAATTTAGGTTCTAGCAGGAAACCCGCTGGATGCTGAGCCCAAGAGTAAGGAAGGTGAAGGCTTCAGACCTCTGGGCAGTTGGCATTGAGATCATTATTGTTCTCGTGGTTATTACTGTTACTTGGTTGATTTGCCTTATTTAGTGTCTGAGAGCATCCTCTGCCCTTCTTGGATGGCTGATAGAGGCCGGCACAGAATTAGGCTACGGCAGATGGCTCTGGATAAAGCCCAGACAGGAGTAGGGCAGAGCCCCCACAAAAGCTGTTTCAGTCGAGTGCAGGGGGAGACGAATTTACTGGGGCCCGACAGTTCAGCTTCGTAGGGATGTAGCGTTTTCCACCACCAAGGCTGAGCCTGGTGCCACCGCTGGGACAGTGGCTGGATATGCCGGCAGGTACCCGATACCGCCGCCAGCACCAGGGACAGCGACGGGCACGGGCCGTCGTCCAGCTCCCCTCTCCAGTGCCCCCCCAAATCCCGTTGCTGCTCCTTTGTTCGCCCCCGAGGAACAAAGACTCCTACCTGGGGGGGTACCAGGCTGCCCCCGCTGGGGGGGGTCCCGACCTCCCGTCGCCACCACCGTCTCCCTGATTCCCCAGCCGTGCAACCTCCGCGCACTCCTTCGTACATCCACACGGCTCCCCCGGCCCCAAATTCCACAGACGCCCCCCTTCAGTGCACCAACGCTACACACGACTGTCTGCTCACGGCACAGACGCGGCTCTGCACCACCCCTGCGCCCACATTCCTCATCTTCCAGCAGAACCACCATTCCCGACTGGGCACTCTCGAGCTACCGACTGGGCGATGTGCAAAGAAATACCCTCGTGATGGATATATACTAGAAAAACATATTTATTTTTCCCACTAATCGACTTTACATGGTTTAGCCCAGAGAAGCAAGAGAAAGAGTCAGTGCTATCCTAAAAAGCCACCACGGCTAGCAAACCACTCCAACCTTCATTCCACGGCCCCAGATCCCCTTATGGCCCTGGTACCTGCTGCTGACCCTGTGGGTGCCCATCCCGTGGCATCGGCAGCTCCTTTCCTCCGGGCCAAGCAGTCCAATTCAGTGGCTTCCATAGCTGAACACAGGCTGTCGGGCTGGTTACTGCTTTCTTCCCTCTCCTTTGTAATTTGTTCTTTTTAAAAAATTATTTTTAATGTTAAAAATTAATTTTAATATTTTAATGTTTGGTATTTTTCCTATTTTTATTATTAATTTTTTATTATTTTATGCTCTGGCGAGATCTTTCATGCTGCCTTGAGGTCCCGCTCTTGGCATTCACCGCGTGCCTTAATTGTATGACATTAAATCAAGGTCCGCTGTGAACACGGAGAGTCAGAGCCTCAGAGCGCTTTCTCTTTCTGTCTCTGGAAGAAGAATAGCAATTGATTTCCAGAAAATAATATAAAGAATTGGGAGGAAAAAGGTAATTTAGGTAATCTCCCTTCCACCCTGGTCCCACCTGGCCTAAGCTGTCCGTAATTCATGCTGGAGTTTTCATGCTGTTGTTTAAAGTGCCCAGGCAGCTGTGAGATATATATTTAATTGATTAAAAACATCAATAGTAATTTTAAAATTAAATAAATCAAGCATATGCCTATTACACTCTTCCAGGTGGAACTTGCTGAGTTTGGCACCCTTGCCTAGTGGGGGGAGCTGCCTTGGTACTCCTGCTCCTGCACCCCCTTGAGCATCACCTCTCCTCTGGGTTGGGGTGGGGAGAGGAGGAGGAGCGGG
>VXBP01010623.1:364548-436705 GCA_013400115.1 Rhinopomastus cyanomelas | reverse complement strand
CCCCCCCCCCCCCCCCCCGCCTCCTTGTCCCCCCCGCAGATGTTAGAAGTTTCTCTGACAGACCGGTCTTGTCTCTGCGCTCCAAAAGGTGGGTTCCCTGATACCCCGCAGGTATCAGCGAAAGCACTGGGCCTGATAAACATGTTCAGTTATAAAAGTCCAAATAACTGAGGGGGAAGAAATCCCATTTTCCGCGATTTAACAGGAATTTGCCCTATTGATTGCAAGCTTCTCCTTTTTTTTTAATAAATTTTTTTTCTTTCTTTTTCTTATTAAATTCACAAGACTTCCCTCCCCCCCCGCCCCAAACACCAGGCACCCCCAACCTCTAGTTTCTTGCTGACACGTGATAGTGGATTCCACAGCGGAAGGCAATCCATATAGAAGAGGCCAGAGAAAGCAATTCAACAAAACTCTGCAATCCTGAGGCCTCTAATGCACCCGGCTGCAGGAGTTATTTATCCTCACGGTTTGAGAGCAAATAAGTGCCTGGGTTTGGATAGAAGGTGCCCTTTGGGCCCCACAGGTAAACTACAACAAGTCTATGGAGTGGTGTTTGGGGGTGGATGAACTCTTTGTTGGGAGTGTAAGGAAGGGGGCAGGCTGAGACGTGATAAAAGCTGGGTTTGCCTAACCCAGAGTTTTCAATCTTTCATTTCCTTTTTTTTTTTTTTTTGAAGGAGCAGCACACTTAAGTTGGCTTCAACTCAAAAGGAAAAAAAAAAAAAGAGGAGGATTCTTGAATACAGTTATTTTTAGGATCTGCAGTGATATGTAGTGTGCCTTAAAGCCCAGTGATATGCTAAGAAAGAAAAGAAATCTATTTTTTGCTTTCAAATCGCTAGGGAAGTGGTAGCACCGGGGGTGGGGGGAAGGTGCATAATTAAAATATGAAACAAAAAAGAAAGTGTTATTTGTTAGTATTTATCAAGTGAAAAATGTTTATTGTCATAAGAAAAAAAAAGTCTGGGGTGGTGAGAACAAACCCCCAAATCCTAGGAATTGTCATGAAATCGGGGGGAGTAAAAAATGGAACGTTAGGGATGGTTGTTTCCCCCAGTGCAAAACGTCAGGGAGGAATCTGAAGAGAGCTTTACTTTCTGTGCAAAATCTCCATTGTTGCTGGGCAAACAATGGGAGCTCTGGGCGACTGGAAGGCTGTGAGAATGAATAGGGAATCCGCAGGATGTGTGCGGGTCAGTGCTTGGGGTCTCTGTCCTAAAGCCCCTTTCTCAGCTTGCCACAATAAAGTAGCACAAGGTTTTAGTCTTTCCTGGGTCACTGGCCATCTTCTATTATTCAACACTTCACAACAAAAAACANGGGGGGGGGGGGGTGGAGAGCGAGAAAAGAAGACTGAGAACCCCCGACCAGACCCTCCCAACACAAGACCGACCATAGGCACTTTCTCAACTGGCCAAAGAGAATTTTTTTTCTTCTTTTTACCACAACAAAATTTCCAATCAGGTCAGAGAGGACTGGACTTTCCCCTCCGCCCCCACTACCCCCCAACCTTGTTTTTCCCTCCTCTCACTCTCCTTTCCCTCTTGCTCAGAAGATGATTGAAACTTTGTTTTGCAAGTAAGGATGGCTTTAGGTCAAATTGCCGAGCTCTGCTCTTAGAGGTGCGTCTTTGCTGTGCTGGGTAACAAGGCTGCTACTCTTCTGGGCCTCAACCCTGGCCATGGTGGAGCAGAGAAGAGGTTTGATGCACTGCTCTCGTGCTTTAAGAGCTGATAGATGAGGTGTCAGGGCAGGAGTTTTGTGAGGGCTTGGCTCCAAAATTCTCCGAGAGTCAAACGTGCTGTTTATTGCCTCTGCTGAGGACAATCATGGGCTGCTGGTGGTTGTTGATCCTGATTTTCTAGCACTAGGTGTTGCAAAGGGCTAAACGGTGAGATTTGGAGTAAAAAGGAGAGATTTCAGAGAAAAAAACTTGTGTCTTCCTCTGTGCAAAAGAGGGTCCTGAGGCAACGGTGAAATGGGAGGTTAAAGAACCTAATAAGTGATGATTTAATTTGTGGGGCTGGAGGAGTTTTTTATTTGTTCTGTTTTTCCTTTGTTGCTTTCTGATTACTTTTTTATATTTTAGATAATTCTGAAGTGTTTCTATGTGACAGAACATGCCTAATGGTCACCCAGCCCACACTCTGGTGTTCATGCCTAGTACCCTCTCCCCAAATAACTTGGTACAGAGAAGTTTAGTTTCTTGGCTAAAAGTAATGTTTGAGAGAAGAACATGACTGAGGAATTGAGGTAGCTCAGACTTTATCAGAACAGATGTACCTCAGAGAACAGAGCAACTTGTAGTATTTATTTTTATTTAACAAATGTGTAGGGACAGAAGTTATTGAATCCCCTGTGGATTACCTAAGAAAATGAAACTGTTCTCTCAAGGAAAAAAAAAAGTCCAGAAGAAAGGTAAAAATTCTTTTTCTGACTGCAATCATGCTTGTGTGTGTGTGTCTTGGAGTGGGGTGGGGGGAAATTGTGTTCACCTGATGTGCATATCTGAGCCAGGGTATGCCACTAAGTGTTACGAGCCTGAGGAAAAGCTGCTCCCTCAGCCCCCTGAACGCTGCATGTTGGAAGCTGTGACTGGTGTCCCTCAGACCCTCTCACTGAGGGGTTCGTCAGTGGAAACCAGAATCAAGTGTGATTTTTGGGGGGTATCTCGGTTTGCCTTGCAGCTCACGTTCTGTTTGCAGCAGCTGTATTTTACTTATGTGCTTATAGCGGAGTGTTTTCTCTTTTGCCCTCAAAAATACTGCGTTACTCAGATTTTGCAGAGCCTGACGTTCCAGCAATGGAGTAATCAAGTGTTACCTAAATTATTTAAAGCCTGGGATTAAAGGCCTTAGCTCTGAGTGCTGACAGGCTTTCAAATGTAGCCTGGGAAAAGTTTTGTATCCTTCCCTCTGCGTGTGTACACACACTTTGAAAATAATTTGGAAAACTACAGCGAATTATTCTCAAAATATATGCACAGAGAGAATGAATAATTCTTTTACAAGTTGCTCTCCAAAGTGAACTGAGTGACTTGTTAAAAATACAGCAGCAGTGGAAACACAATAATAAGAATATTGTGGCACCTGCAGCGCTATTTTTAACGGGTCTGTTGTTTTCGCTGAAGCTTGTTTACAGGGGCTCCTTTAGTTTAGGACTTTGCTTTGGTCTGCAGCACAGAGAAATGCATTAATTCAACAAATATGGCCATTTCAAGTGTTAAGTTCCTTTATGTTTCGAGGCCTTACCCTTGATTTTGTGCTCTTCAGAATGCTCAGTGGCTCTATGCTCCTGTGTGCTGAAAATTAATGATGCTAACGTATGATCCCCTCAAAGTGCTGGATAAAACACACAAACGCCTTTTCAACCGGATAACATTTCCTTCCACTTGTATGTGGATTTGCTGAGCTATGTGTTTATTTATTTATTTGTGTTCCTCTTTGTCACAGCTTTGTTTGGAGAATGGATGGGTTGTTGGTGCTGAAAAGTTACAGATAATGTATTTATTCTTTTAGATCTATACCATTGCTTCTGTGCTGTGGTGAAAAGACAGATGCATAGGGCTGTTGTGTTTTAAGCTTTCCCTTCATCACTATAATATACCATGGATTATATACTTTAAAACTGATGTTATTCAGATAAATGAGGATTTTTCTGGATTGTCAAAAAAAGAGAAATAGCAGCGGCAGTTATATTTTCTCAAAGGTTTCATCGTTAGCAGGCTGTTATTGGCCATTAGAAGACCTAGATTAGGAACGTTACCATTATAAATGCCAGATTCTCTTTCCATTCTAAGGGCTTATTGTGTGAGTGAGTCCTATTTAAATCAGCGGCACTATTCAAAGGACCCGATGCTGCTCTACATGACAAAGGGAAGGACAAAATTTGGCCCACAGAAGTTGAATTGGGCTATTGGAAGAGAGAGGGAGTGCTGGGAATGAGAAAGGACACTTGAAGCTGTCTTGAGGATAATGCACCATCTTTATGCAGGGCTTTAAAAACGCTGACGTTTGTGTGGCTTTAGCCAAGAGAGGCAAACACGGGCCATCGAGGACACGGGAGGCTTATAAGGATGGCAAGTGGTGAAGATGAGAAGGGTGAGGACAGCAGCACCTTGTCCATTGAATAGGTGTCCCAGGCTGGTGTAGATCTGGAGATGGGTTTGAGAGAAGAAAGAGACTCAATTTAGCTCCTGTAAAGTACTTGAAACACAAAGTTCTTCCTGGGTTGTCCTGCCCAACATTTGTGGGTTTGAAGCTGTTTCACATTTATTCACATGCATATTTTTAAGTGGACAAAACGTACAATATTTCCTTGTCTGTACAGTGCATTTTGGGTTAAAATCTTCTTTTCCAGGAAGGGTTCTAGATATCTATGGGAATTTGGTTGCTTTTCTCATAAATTGTCTCTGTTGTTGAGAAGACTGTTTTACTCATACTGGCTTGTACCCACTCTACTTGCTGAAGGTTTTCCAGCCAACCCATTTCAATGGAAGGCTTGGTTCTGATTCAAAATATATAGAACAAACTTTTGTAAAATGAGTTCCTGAAGATCTGGCAGGGAAAAGCCACATTTTAGTGTGACACACAGATGTGTCTGACCTACACCTGAAGAACTGTACCTTTCACAAGTGCTTGCCCATCTCTATCACTTTAGTCTGGTGAAGAAAAGATCTTCTGTACGCACATGTTGGGTTTGGGGTCTGCAACTTTGATGTACATAAACACCTGCATGTTTCATTTGCTAAGTCTGGTCCTCGGTGCTGAGTACAAAGGTTATATTCATTGAGTAGAAAGTGTGATATATATTTAAATATAAGGGAAGAGGACAGGTGAGTTCACCTCAAAGAGTCTTATCGATTTGTCTGCTCCAGAAATTGCAGTGTTGTCGTGTCTGAAGGTGATTTTGGCAAAGACAGCTAGAGAATCAGGTTTGGGGTACAAATGCACTTTCAACTAAGTGAGAGTGTGGACTACATGAAGGTGTGTTGGATACACCAGAACCTGATGTGAACTGGCTCAATGCTCCTTCATTCTTACACCATAAGTTTTCCCTCCTCAGGGACACCGAATCTTAGCAGAGGTTTTGTGCCTTTTTTTTTTTTTCAAAAAGGCCATTTAAAGGAGGCTGAGGCCAGTACTACCTGCTGCAAGTTCTTGGCTCCTTGTGGAGCAGGAGTTAGGACCTGCAGTCTCAGCAGATGAGCAGCCAAAGGCCTCCTGCCAGGAAACTAAAGGAATAAAGAGCTGAATCTGTTGGTCAGTTTTAAAGCTGGTTTTACAACCCTTGTATTTTTTAAGGTGGAATCTGAGTGGCCAAGAGTCCACCAAAGATGAATAGTATCAATCTAAAGGATTCAGAACTAATGAGTGATTCTTTCCAAGGGTTTGATTTTTTATTTTTTAGTAATACACACTTAGGTCTTGTTTGCCTGGTTTTGTTTTTTTGAGCCTGGGGTTTTGGTGCTTTTCAGGCTTTTCATCTGCAAAGGCTGGAAATTTGCTTTAGAAACAAGATTTGAGCTTCCCTTGCAGATATCTTGATTGCAGCAGCTGGGGCTTTATGAAACACTGGCTCCTGGAAGTGGGAGAGCTGGCAGCATGAAGAAGCTAAGGAAAGGGCTTACAACTATTATGAAGTCATATAGCTCTAAGAGATCCAGTAACTTCACAAGGCTTTACAAAGCCTCTAATTCCAGGTGTGTGGGTTGTTTGTGTAGGGGGGTAACCGAAGGGCTGTGGAAACATGGGGAGAGGATGCTGGTGAGAATAATGTTGGTGGTTGATGTGGTGGGGGAAAGGCCATGTATGCATGGCTGAGCACTGCGGAGGAGTGATGGGGATGGAGGATCTTAGGGATGAGAGGGAAGCTGCTGCTTGTGCCACTGATGGCTGGTTGCTTAAACACATCAAAACTGATCATCTTATGCAACCAAATGAAGTTTGCTGAAGGCTGGAGTGGCTCCAGCTTGGACTTCATGCAAGGTTGGAGTTGCTGAACTCTGTCTTTTATTACAAATACTTTTTTGTTGGTTTTTTTTTTTACATGATGTTGTGGTTTGGGAAACAGAGTACCAGTAGATGGCACGTAAAAACACCCTGCACTGCTCATACGTTTTACTGGACAAACAGAAGTTCTTGTTATTGCAACTGGTTTTGAGGTGTAAAAACATGTAAGCAGTGACTTTAATGAGGAGGTTCCTGGGAAGCAGGAAGGGGAAAAAATAAAGTGAGATTAATTTCATCTAGTCGTCTTCTGTTTTCACAACCAGCTTTTCAACCGCTTCTACTTCTTTTTCTAACCCAGTCATTTAACTTTTTTTATAACCCAGGGTCAATTTTCCTGCAAAGCTTCGCCCTACAGACATCCTCTTTCCTAATGGTTTCCACAGCACATGGTCAGACTTCATCTTGGGAGGGAAAACAGAAAAAGGGAGGTGCTTGTCTCTTTGCATATTGTTTGAATTTTCAAACAAAAGGAAGGATCAACGTTGAATACTTTGTGTGAAAATACCAATGTTTTGCATGAAGAACCATTTTCTCCCCTTTCTGCTCTTTCGTTTGTACTGTGGTTTACTGAAATGCCACAAAGGCCTGTCTGAATTTGTGGAGATGAGATTTCTATTACAAGGAAGTGATGTGACTGTGTCCATGCAAAGGCCCAGGAGAGAAAGGGCTGCTGGTCAAAGCTCAGTAACGTGCTGTGATTCTCATCATCTTTCTCACTTTAACGTAACATGCTGTTCATGGAGGTTGGGGTAGAAAATATGAAAATGTAGGTAATTTCTAAGTTTTAACTCAGTGTTTTTCAGAAGAGGAATCAGAAGTCTCCATGCATTGAAGTTCTTCACTTTCAGGAGAATGAGGCAGGCGGAGCTTTCTCCTTCTGCAGGAGCTCCACAGTTCTCATAGATTCATCCATTAACAAAGCTATTTTGGAAAGTTTTCGCTAATATTTATAACTGACGGTTCCTCTCTGTCAGTTCTGCTTGTCATTTGGACAGCTGTCTTTGGAATTGAAAGGACATCAAAACAGGCCTTCTAAATATAAAATGGAATAGCCTGTGAGAGCTTCCCCCCCCTTTCCTATTAAGTTCAGCTATTCTGTGCCTTGCTTGTCTTTCTAAAGTGTTCTGTCTTAATTAGTGCTCATCTGCAGCAGTCTGCATGAGTTGCCTGTTTCTCACAACCATTTAAACTCAAGCCAATAAAACCTTTTCATCGTGCCAGTCCAGCTTGATTTCTTGCTTTTATGCATGTGGTGGTGATTCTTGGATGAGTTTACTGTTTTAAGATGCAAGATGCATGTAACTGAATTGTATCTTGGTCTGTTTAAGTGGTTGCTTCTGTTTTATCTTCTTGATAATTGAGTGTTCTATGTCTACTGGAGAAGTAAAGTATCAGCACCAAGAAATGGGACTGGAAGATGCTGAATTCTGCCCTGTTGTATAGTTCCCCCCATGTAAAACAAAGCATGGAAGTACCCACACTAGGTGAAAGGTTAAATGGTAAGGTTTTCATTTTTTATTGCTCACTTGTCCTTTCAGCAGTAAAATTTAGTCGAAGTATATGATCTGAGATTTCCAGTGTAGTCTGGTGCTTCTTTCATCATCTCTAATCTTTATTTGGATTATTAATTAACAAAAATTAAATATTTCTGAAAAGTAAATTTTTTTTTTCCTATCAAAAGGGGATCTTTTTGTGGGTCACAAAACCTGATTCTAATCAATTTCCCATATTTGAGTCACAAGTTAGCACTGGCATTTTATTCCTGGGACACAATTCTTTGAATAGAATCCCATCACTTGCAGGAATGAATAAGCATTCTTTTATGAGTTAGTGCTTTGCCTGATGAACGTTGTATTGATTTGATGCTTGTCAGGGATCAGGATAAGCATCAATGGTGCTTCCATTGAGAGAGACAAAGTAATCTATTGCGTGTCCATTATTTGCTTTACTGGGTGCCATGAGACACTTTCGTTTCTCAAGAAACAGAAATCACCCAGTTAACAGAGATGATGGTGCAAATGAAGATTGAAGCAAGAGGATGGGCAAGAATTCTGGACAATCTCTGTGAATGGCTGGGATGAGTTTTAAATTTGTCAGACTCAAACCTGATTCTTTGTCAAAGGTCCAACCCATTGATTTGTTCCAAAGTTGTCACTACAAAAATCACCAAAATTTTCACAAATTCTCTTCTTCCAATCAATTCCTGATATAACTCCTGCTAAGAAGTAGGGTCTCAGTTTCCAGTGTCCCTCTCCGGCCTAACACCCTTGGACTGCAGCATTATCTAGTTCAATTTTTTCTTCTGTTCATGCCTCACTCCATGGAACACCACTCTGTCACGTTGATTTTAGCTTTATAAATTATTCCTTCAAGTTATCCTCTGTCCACCCATGCACTTTCTTCTACAGTTTTCTAGAATCTTACAAATATAAAGACTAATTAACTAATAGATGCTGGTTTGACATGGATAAGTGACTGTTCTTTCAGCTTTAGTCTCATGGCATGGAGAATGGACAGGGGCTTAGAAGATCTGGCTGACAGGTGAAGAATTTGGTTCAGAGATTTGGTTCTGAGGTTCTTTCTTTTCTTCCTCCTGTGTGATTCTGTGACCCATGTATGTAGTTGACATTGAGAAAGCTTGGTAGAAAGAGGGACCACATGGTCTCACCTCTCTGCAGTTTGAAGAAACAGGGCGTGCTACAAGCCATAATATCTGTAACCTTTAGATTCCAGTGTACCATGAAGTGCCAGGGAAGGTCAGGTCCCAGGGCAGCAACAGGACCCTTGGCTACCTCATGGAGTGTGGCTATTTGATCATGGTATGGGCTGTAGCTTTTTCCCAATTCTGAGACTAACAGACTCCATCAGCCCAAGATGGAGTCGATAAAGAGAAACCTGAGCCCAGCTGCAGCATGAAAGAAGACCCTGTTACTGGTGTGGTGGGTGTGAAGTTGCAAAAGCATCCTACCAGCAGTGCTGGGCAGGGCAACCACCTCTAATATTGTTTTGATAGATGTGAACAATTACAGGGCAGGGAAGAAGGAACTCTCCTGATATTTCCAACCCTGGAAATCTTCAAGGCCAGTTTAGATGGGGCTTTGAGTGACTTGATCTAGTGGAAGATGTCCCTGTTGAAGAGAGGGAGTTGGAATGAGATGGTCTTTGAGGTCCCTTCCAACCCAAACCATTCCATGATTCTACGCTAAATCATTATATAGGTAGATATTTGAATATGAACGAAAGAAAGCACAATGTTTGCAAACACGAGAACCCGCGTTTCCTGAAGGTGACCAGTTAAAGCGGCAGGTCTGGGTTAACAAGGGTGCGGGATTTCTAAACCTGATTCTGCCTTAGTTAAAACCCTTCGCTATTGCATTAACAGGTCCATTCAGCACCTCTCGGAAGCAGCTGCCAATGTGTACAAGACGTTAATATTTTAATGAGGGGAAACCATTGTAGACCACAAACTCCATGAGGTAGGTTTCTTCTCTAATTATCTTTTCCCTGAGGTACCTATTATGCTTCATGCTGGAATAAATTGTATTAATAATTTTATTCATTTAAATGGAAAATGGTTTCTCAAAAGGAGAAACTAAAGGAGATAGGATCAGAAACGGAAACGAAGGCTCCACCTTGATACTAACAAGGTTGATTTCTGAATGTCCTGCAGTTATGTATCCCCATATGATACCTTGCATAAACGCACTTGCTTTATTTCATACAAGAACTCATACTGACTTTAAATGGGAGCTAATCGTATGAATAGTCCCTACAGTATTTTTAAACACCTACTGCATTTTAAGGCAAGCTTTGGTTATAATTTCTGTTACACTATTGAGATCTATAGACCAAGCACTATTTTGTTGCATGATCTAAGTGGGTTCTAATTACTGCATTCTGCAGTAATCATATTTTTAATGTCACTGGAGTCATAGTAACTCAAGGAAAGGACATTGATAATCCAGCTCTGCTAAGCTGGTGTAATTTAAAGGCAGTTAATATGGCAAAGTGAAAAGGGTCAAAACTCCATTGTGTCCAGTGGTAGGTAATGGAAGGAAATCAAACAGGGACAACTCTGACTGAGAACTCACCGTATTCCTGAATTTGCGCTTGAGCTTTGTGGTGTAAACTTGCACTACAGATCTCAGTCTTTCGTGTAGAGGGCATCAATATGATTGTGCTTTGGAATCTGCACAGAATCTTGCCCTAAATCCCTGTCCTTGCATGTAGGCCATTTTTCAGGGAGTTAGAACTTCAGGAGGAGTTAAGTATCCATGTGTAGGCACATATGGAGTTGATTAGCTGTATAAGTCCATATGTGGTCTTTGTAGGTTCAATTATGTCTTCACGTTACCTAGATAATCTCAGTAGTGTGAGTCCTGTAAAGCAGGTGTGTTCCCTTTCAAACATGGATACCACAGCCCAAGATGGGTTAACGGGGTACACCAGAAAACTCTTACTTTGTCTACTTATACTGCTGTTCCTCCCCCTTATGGACCTTTTCAGCCCCTGTGTCACACTGAGAGCTCAAACTGAGCTGCACCAGGAGGTCTTTTGATGGTAGCAGGGAGATGTTTAAGACATGGCTTGAGAGTAAATTGTGCAACATTGCTGGCTTTTCTGAGAATTCCCTATAGCAATAAGTCTGAAAGAGGTAGTCTTTTCCTTCTCTTTTGAGTGGGCTTTAACTCAGTCCTAAATATGAAAACTCATTTGCTCAAGTCGCTTTTCTATATATTTAGGGGTTTTAAAATTATTTTAAAGCTGTTTTCCAGCTATCACTTACTTTAAATGCTCGAAACACGTTTCAAGTCTTCCCAAGTGCGTGAGCTTTTCACATCTGTGTCCATTCAAAGGGGTTGCAAAGCTTCCATCAAATGCAGTAATTTCATGGGACAACGTGCAAAACTTGGGTCCCCCTTCGCTATACAGAAGCATTGACTTGACACGTGGTTCCTAGCAGCACAGAGTCAGACTTAGACCTGCTTTCTGGTGGGTTGAGGCAGAGCTTTGAACCAAAGGTAGGAGGGAGAGGAAGGCAAGTCCATGAGTTTCCAGTTTCACAGTGGAGTGTCTGTGCCACTGGAATTGATACTGGAATTGAAAAGACATTATCATTCCTGTAGCCCTCTTCCTGAAATTTTGCCATTCCTCAAATATGTCCACCAAATAAGACAACCTGGGGAGTTTAACCAAATTCAGCTGAGATGAAACAACACCTTTGGCATATGGATCATGCACTGAAGAAAATTCTCTTTGCTCTGTGCCTCAGTAATTGGTATATCCTGCTCCACGGAGAACTAATCAACGTCAGCAAAGTAAAATTACAGTGTAAGCTGCTATTGCTGGAAGGAGAGGGAAAGGAATGATGTGATAAAGAGATTGCTCAGAGGCTGAAGCTCTTGGACTTTCAGCTATTAGACTGATCTCTTTTCACAGTGGAATATGGTAAATGCCTTTATTTCTGAGAGATCCACGGTCTACCCCAGAGATGGAGCCCAATATGTCTTTGAGATCTAGATGTTCTGAATGTAATATTGACACAGTTCATGGGTATAAAAATGGATGCAAGTGAACATTTCCTGTTCCTCTTCCATTTCCTGTAAAGCAAATTAATGAAAAAGCTGTAGAAAGAAAACACATTACTGCCTAGGTAGGTCCTTCCGTGAAAAACCAACCGTCTTGAAGGGAGGAAGGCTCCCTGGAGTGGTCCTTTCTATCTCTTCTGGTTTTGCATCATTGCAGCTGTAAAAAAATCTAGACATTCACAGCTTCTTTATATGAGTTCCAAACAATCTGTCCTCTTATACTTTGATATACTTAGAGGCAGGGGTTCATTAGCTTTGCAGAGACCCAGACAAGTTCACTTGCCTGCTTTTTATGATTTGATTTCCACGGAGGCTCAGTGCTTAATTAGTACTTTCTTAATACATCCCAAATGATGTAAAAAAAAACCCCAACAAACCACCCAAATTTTTGTCCCAGAGCTTCATTCCTCTGTTCTTAGAGAGTAAAATAGGAATAATAGTCTGTTAATCCTAGGAAACTCATGAATGTGCCTTTGTCAGGGTAGAGATCTGATTCCTCATGAAAGCAGTGAAGTCTGAGTGTCTGACTTCCCTTGAGACCCCTCACTCCAAGTAGCTTGTTCAAGGTCAGAGGCAAAATGTGGTGGGGACGTGAGATTTAAAGGTGAGATTTACTATGTCCTCTCTGGGACATACTAAAGTCTAGAGGCTATTAGACTGAGGGCCTCCATAGTTCAGCAAGCAAGAAGAAGCTGGGAAGCAGCACACCCAGTTGACCTAGAAAGGTTATAGAGTAATCAGATTTAAGCTGAAGAGTGTTGGTGTCTCCCTCTCTTTGTCACTACTTTCATTTAGGCCTGGGCTGAAAGAAGACATTCCAAGATTAATACTTTACTCTTTGGTCAGAGTGCATTGAGAAAATCCTTGGTGTGTGTGAGCCAAGGCAGAACAATACTACACCTGGAGGAGCACAGTGCTTGCGTGCAGTGGTGTAGCAAAGCTTTCTGCTCCTCTCCTCCTCCTTTTCCTTTGTACTTGGAGCTACAACCCTGCAACCAGGGCAATAGAAAACTACTTCAACAGAAAGATGAGCAATGAAAAACAAGCATTAACATGCTGCAAAAGCATAGATGATGATGATGATGCTAAGAGACATGCAAAAATTC
The DNA here is from genome assembly GCA_013400115.1 of Rhinopomastus cyanomelas. Lineage (NCBI taxonomy): Eukaryota > Metazoa > Chordata > Aves > Bucerotiformes > Rhinopomastidae > Rhinopomastus > Rhinopomastus cyanomelas. The sequence goes on along the minus strand of VXBP01010623.1, from coordinate 423,997 downwards.
CAAATACTGTATCTCACACTGGTTTGTACCGTGCAGTGTTCAGTGTATCATCCGACAGTAAAACATAGAGCAGAAATTGTCCTTGGCTCATGGCGGGGCATGCTAAGAGATTCTGAAGGTCCTTGCACAAAGACAGAGGCCACCAGGGGAGAGCACCTGGAGGTTCAGATGATGGATATGTAATGCACAGTGGACAGCTCATGCACCACTAGGGACTCTTGGTGCCAAACTCCATGTCAGACCCCTCTGAAATCCTTTATCTTGAACAGTGATTTCTTAAGGCTGCTCTTTTTTTGTTGTTACTTCAGACAATTCACTAGATTAAGGTTAATTCCTTTTCAAAATAACTAATACACAACCACTTTAATTTTGTGTGTTAGTTTTGGTTCCGAGTCATGAGTCGTGTGGGATTCACTTGGTTCTGGCTACGTAAGAGACTGTGTCTCAGTGTCAAATATATCAAGAGTGAGGAAGAATTTATTCTTCGTTGGGAAGGCGGAGTGACAGGAGGAGTGAAACTCAGTTTTGGTTTCTGATGCTGAGGCAAATTTTCAGATTGACAGCTGTGGGTTTCCCCAAGGCAGGGGCCTCATCCAGGAGTTCATGTGACTTTGTTGCAGTTTGTGTATTGCCTTGAAATAGAGTTCAGTTGGAAATGTGACTTAAGCCACATACATGTCAGAGCGGCAGAACTAGCTGTATCTTAATAAACTTAAGATATTATTAGTTTTTGTTTTAAAGAAAGAGTTTCCTTTTGTAAAATTCAGGTCTCTGTTCAACGTGACCAGGAGCAGATGTATCTTGATAGCACCTGTTTACTACTGACAAGTTTCAATTAGGATTTGAATCTAGATTCCCATTTCTATAAATCCCTAATGAGAGTATAAATAACTAATGAAAGAACTGAATCTCAGGGCCAAATTCTTACTTTGTTAAAACACTGATGTAAATATAAAGCGTTTCTGTTCTTCTGAGCAGGGTTACTTCACATTGACTGGGATGTAAGTGAAATGGGGATGAATCCTCGAGGCTTTTGTAGTAGGCAGCATGAAGTGATATTGTTCTGCCTAATTTCCCAATTCCATTGCTCTTAAGGAAGATGTCTCAGATGCTGCTGTAATGTCGTGCTCAAATCCGTTTGTCTAATTTGTCTGACTTTGGACTATGTGGTTGCTTTAAAGGTCTTTTTTTTTTAATTTCTGCAAATTGAATAAGGGCTGTACAGAACCCTAAAATATTTGTGGCCATTTGGTGTAGTCAGTAGGGATTTTATATTTGCTTTAGCATTTAATTTCTAAACGGCACAGCTCGCAGGAAACAAGTCACAATTTACATGTCAGCGGTGGCAGAACTGAAGTAATTTATAATCAGTTTTAAATCTTATAATTTCTAAATGTCTCTTGCCAGTTTGTCACAGTATTAACAGGCTGCTGGAACAGTAAACTCACTGTCCTGCCTGCATCCTTCCTTCAAACACTTTGTAAGGGTTCAGATTTTAAAAGACTGAATGTTGCAGGGAAGGGTCATACTTGGAGGCCAAGTATTAATAAAACAAGGATTACCACTTCCTCTGTTAAGTTTGCAAACTCTGCCTCTTAATGAGCTCCTTTAACTAGCCCTGTTCAAAGGACGTCTTGACAAGTATATGAGGTAATTAATTAGAAATCCTAACTAATATTTTATGGATGACAAATTTGTTTATGAAGAGAGAGCTGACGTTGTCAAGCTGAGCCAATAACTGCCTCTATATTTCTCTTCAGTTAGGAAAGTTCAAACCCAAGTTTAGTAAAGGAGGAAAAAACCTTTGAAATACCAAAATTCTGATATGTATAACATTTAGGACAGGAGTCATGGACTGGTTTTCTTATCCACACAAAGCACTGAGAAAGGAAAAGCTAGTGAAGGAGGGCTGTCTCTCTTACCTGAAGTTCAGATCGGCGACCCTTGAGATAGGTCTTGAGGTTTATAGCTGCTAAAGCCGTTGCTGTAGCCAGTTTGATAAGTTAGGAGGCTTTGTGTAAGGGCTTTCCATGAAGTTATGAAGTGATGCATCAGCTTTTCCTTTGAGCAGCACAAAACATTTATGTCAAACTTCCCCCTGCCTGGCGATAAAACAAATTTGGTGTCACACAGTTGGCAAGGGCAGTTTCAGAGCTGGGCATTCTGAATCCTGCATGGATTCTAAAAATGGAGCTGTTATCTTGCTAATATACCACTGTGTAAACAGCAAAATGATCAAGTGCAAAATGGAAAAAAACCAAATCTAAAACATTCTGTAACAGTTTGCTTTCTTTCTCGTAAATACTTCTCTTGTTTTGGTGACACACTAAAATAAACAACTGTAAGTAAACTGCAGCAATTTTCATGAGCACAGTGATATCTGAATAGAAATGAGAACAAGAAGAGAGTCTTGTGTCTAATGTTTGCCAAGAATTTGTCTTTTATGGGTGTGTGTGTGTTTCGTTGGGTTTTGTGGTTGGTTTTGTTTGGGGTTTTCTTTGTCTGTGTGCTGAACACACTTTCTTCAGCCCACAATTGTTTGTGGTTATAATAGTTCCGAGAGATGTGAAAATGGAACAAAATTATTGTGGCTTTATCATTATTATGGTTTTACTTGATTAAATATCATCAAGATTTCAAAAGGAGAAAGTATCCATGTAACTCCGGCCTTTTCCAGTTAATTAAAAACCCCAACAATTTGAAAATCACAGATTAAAACAAATACTTTTTTTTTAAAAAAAACCACTCAGGAGGAAAAAACTGTCAGTAAAATGACATTTCATTTTTCACTCTGCATAGAAGTTTTACAGGAAGCATTTTTAGAGTTAAGTCTTGTATATGCCACAAGTAGATAGCTGAGGAAGGATTTCTGTCAGACACTGTGGTGACAAGATTTAGTTTAAACCTTTAAGACAGATAGATAGAAGTAGATTAACTGGCCTTAGTTATTTCATATGTCTGAGTGGGGTGTTTCCGTGTGGAGAGTGTCCAGCAACCTGGAGCTGTAACATTTTTACTGCCTTTTCCTGCATTTATTTAACCTTTGCTTACTCTATTTATTCAAATGAAGCCAGGCATTTGTTTATCCCTTATCAAATGAGATAAGACTGTCCAGTATAAGAGCAAATAGATGATATCAGCAGAAGCATCATAGAACTTATTTTAAAGTTTTTTTAATATTTCTCAGCAAGGAAAATATTACTGTCAAAAGGTATGCTCATGATATCATTTGCTAGCCAAATTTTGGACAATGAAATAAACTTCAAGGCTGCCACCTTTGTGCCAGAGGATGTTTCAGTTGGATATTAGCAAAAAATTCTTTACTGAAAGGGTGGCTGAGCATTGGCCCAGACTACCCAGGGAAGTGGTAGGATCTCCATCCCTGGGACAGTTCAAAGTATGTGTAGATGTGGCATCTTGAAGCATGGTTTAGTTGGCATGGCAGGGTTCAGCTGATGGGTGGACTTAAGAAACCTAAGAAGGTTGGACTATTTCTTCTTAAAGGACTTTTCCAACCTTTATGATTCTGAAGGAAAAGTACCACAAACAACCTTCATTACAAATAAAACTTCTCCCAACTGACTGACTAACTCGACTGTGGAGATGACCTAATTCATTCAGAGAAAGAATCCGGGATAAGGTGTCTAGGTGGAGTATGGTTTGCATTCAGTTCAAGCACTTAGCTAATAAAGCACCAAATAATCTATCCTGACCAGCAAGTGTTTGGATTACCTCAAATAAAGAACTGTGCACAGTGCAGCTTCCAATGCTAACACGGTGGTGACATGTGCTTCCTCTGTCCGTCGCCTGTTCCCATGTTCTCTTTCCTTATTGATTTCTATCCCCGTCCTCATCACTGGGATTTGTATGGACCGAAAGTGTAACAAATCAGGACCAGTCTTCATCAACAGCTGATTGCTTGTGCTGGCTTTGCTCTTCAGGCATCTTCCATCCCTTTTCATTAACCGCTTTAAGGATTAAGCACCCAGACTTCCCCTCACATCCATCCTATGAAGTCGGGAGGTCACACAGGGGTTTTGTGGGGACAGTTGTGGAGAGTGGATGCAGAACACCTCTCTAGTGACCCTTGGGGGAAGATCTGCCCCTGTAGCCACAATAACTTCCCAGGCAATCTTTGCTTAGGAGTGTTTACTGCAAAATCTCCACCTAAGTGTCCCAAGTGTGTGAAATGTGATTTTAAACAGAAGCAAGGGAGCGCCCCCTCTGAAATTACCTGCTAACCCTACAGCAGCGAGGAGTCTCACATCAACGTGCTAATCTCCAGAGAGCACGAGACGAAAAGATGTCTTAAAAATTATGGTGATTTAATTTTATTTTGCCCTAGAATGACATTCTCCTGAGTATTTGTGAAAATGAAGATGAATATGCAGGGCTACATTTGGTTGATTTCATGCCAGATGGCCAGTTGCAGAGGCTGAACTAAGCTGAACTGATTGATTCGCTTTTGCCATATTGCATGCTGGCATTTACCAGAGTCCACATCATTCAAATAATAACATTTCTGGTGACTTTTCTTTTTTTCCCCTTTTTCAATTTTTAACATTTTAAAATTTTTTCTCAGCTTCTTGGCATCAACCTCTGACTTCATAATGGATTCTCCCTCCTTTCTTTTCCACCTCAGTCTTTAAAGGACTTAATTTTTTCCCTACTAAAGGGTCGGTTGTTATGTTATTGGTGATTTTTTTGTCTCTAAAAAGATTTAATGAAGTGCTCACAGATACAGGGAAAAGAGAAAATGCAGAGGGGAAAATGTGCATTATGGTAATTTTTTTCCTTCAGAGATGTAATTTTCCCTTGCACTAATTTATCACACATGAAAATACATCTTCCATTAAAATGAAGTTCTGAAAATTCTGTGAATTTGATTTACCTGTAACTTTTGGGGTCTTGGAGCAAGTAATTGAAATTCCCAATGTTTGAATTTTTGTGGAGGTGTTCCACTAAAAGCAAATGGAAATGATATCAATACTTACACAGAAATGACTCTAAGAACTCATGGAAATTGATAGGAGAAAAAAATCTTTCCAGTTATTTTGAATCATTTTATATAGATAAATCTAATTAAAAGTATATTTATTATATCATGTGCAAACGTACATCTTATTGAGAATAAATACACTTAACAGAAAGTAAGAGCTTTGCAAAATAGTTTTAAATTTCTCTGGAAAATACAATAATTCAATTGTTTTGTAGAAGAGGAAAAAATTTGACCTCATCTATACTGGAGATAAATATAAGTAGAGTTCCCTTGTTGAAAGAACACTCATGTTCGTGAGGGGAGTCTTTCTTCTCATTTAGTAACCAGCTGTAACTGTAAGTGTAGTATCAGGAACCTTCTCTTTGTTAGGCCAAGTGATCTGCAAAGGACAATTTCTCAGTTATTTCAAACCTTGGAAAATGAGGGCTTGGGAGGGTCAGAGGAGAGGGGGAAAAGTGATAAGATTTATGCCTTATGGATAGCGCTACCCCTTGATTATTAGGACAAATTTGCACCAAAGCATCTCTACCAGCAAGAGGGGGTTTATTGTGAACCTGAAAGTTACTAGAATTCTGAGACATCCTTATTCTGCAGGATTGGACCTACAGAGACAGACATTAGTTTAATGCCCAGTACACTGCAAAACCCACCTGGTGCTTCATGGAGCAGATGACTTGTGTGGCTGACATGTGGTCTTGTCCATGGGAATTCTCCAGGTGACTTCAAACCAGATATTTATGCTAGCTGGCTGCTGCAGGGTAGATGGTTTTTTCAAGATAAAATGAGGGAAAGCAGGACTACCCTCACGTCTCCAGCTTAACTTTGTTGCAGCTCAGGCAAATACGCCCCACCAAATTTTGCTTCCTCCACCCAGTGAAACCATATGGGTTCCTCCTGTGCACTGGGCAATGCAGAGGCAGAAGGTGGGTTGTGCACCTCTAGAGTGCTGGCTCTTGGTGGCCCCAGAGCTTGGGCATGAGTGCAACATGCTGTATAGGCCTACTGCCAGGATAGAGAGGAATGGGTTTCATTGCATGGACAATGAAAAAATAGATAGAAAATTATTTTAAGGACATGGTTAAGCAGTGGACTTGATAGAGCTTGGTTAATAGTCGGACTCAATGATCTTGAAGGTCTTATCCTACCTAAACAATTCATAGAATTATGGAATGTATTGGGTTGGAAGTGACACCCAAAGGTCATCTAGTCCAACCCCTCTACAAGAAGCAGAGACAGCTCTAACTAGAACAGATTGCCCAAGGCCCCATCAAGCCTGATCTTGAATGCCTCCAAGAATATGGGCCTTAAACATCTCTCTAGGCAATATGTTTCTGTGATCCACTGCCCTCAGATTAAAGAACTTTTTCCTAATGTCCAACCTAAATCTACCCTTTTCCAGCCTAAAACCATGATCCCTTGTCCTATCATTAGACGTCTTATCGCATAGTTTTACCCAGCCTCCTCATAGGTCCCTTTAAGATATTGGAAGGTTGCTGTAATTCTACGATTCAGTTTTAGTATATATCTAGAAGACTGTTACTCTTCACTCTCCAAATATTCTCTGAACCTTTTCACATAGTTATTTTACCAGCTGGCAGAGTGAAAAAGGCAAAGCACTGAGGGAGGAGTCCTAGAATTTGCCATCTACCTCCCTCCTGAAACGTGTTAAACATGAGACAGTGGGATTGATCCAAACATCAACTTCTCTCAATGGTTCTTTGTACCTCTTTGTCACCTATAGGAGTTCCTTGAGTCAAACAGAGCAGTCAGAGCCATAGCCTGTGGGATTGGGAAGGATTAAAAAGGGTGAACCTACAGTACTTTATTGACCTAGGTCCTCACATTAACCTGATCTGATCCTTTAATTACTATGAATAGAATAGGGCTTACAGTCCTACTTAATAACACCCCACGCTTTTTATTCTGTAAAGAGCTTTCCCATTCATGTGGCCTCTTCTTTTCAGATTTACAGATTTGTAGCAAGGAGGAATGCCTTTTTTTCCCCTGGCACTCCAGGGGAGAAAGCTACCTAATGTGTGTGTGTGAGATACTGGAGAGCAGGACCACAGCCTTTCTGTTTGGAAAAAAAGTTATTGGAAAGCCTTGGCATTTGCTCGGCAGAAAAAAATGAAAATCAAAAAGGCAACCAAAACATACGTTGTTCTTTTTACAGAAGAAGGAGCTTAACATAGTTTCTATGATAATCAGAACAGTAACCAAGTATGTGGTGTAATTTTCCCCTTTCCCCTGCCCCTTTCCCCTCCTCCCACGGCTCAGAGACCCAGCGTGTTGCTGTAATCTAGCCAGGCTGATATAGACATATATGATCATCTATATGGGTGATGTATGATACCATAATTAATAACTGGTATTTTCCCTGGATTCAGGAAAGCAGCTGCAGCCCACTGATAAGGTACTTTATGAGAGTAAAATCAAAGCTGAGTATTAATGATTATAATTTGTTGTGATCGAGAATGGTGAAACAACCATTTTATTTCTTGAATGGAACTGGAATATGAGTGGGCTGCTGGGTGAAAAATGAAAAGGGGATATGGGTTACAATTAAGAGCTGAAGACATTGTACTGAGAGGGCTAGAAAAATTAAACACATTCTCCCTAATTTTTACATGAGCATATTGTGCCTAGTTTCTTGCATGGATCCACTCCAGGGCCAGGCTGACGGAATAATCTGAATCTGGGTTTGGGTTCAAGAAGGAAGAGAAGTAGTTGAGGATTTTTAGAGGTGAAGGAAAGGAAAAAAGAAGAGGAACCAAGTGGAAGTGTTGGTACTTCTCTTCTAATCATTCCTCCCAGTCTGATTTGCAGACCACACAATCCTTTGACTATTCTAAAAACCTGACAGCTGTACACTGAATTTGGAAGAGACAGGATGCCTGATATTTGGCATTTTTCCTGCTTATTAAGGAACAACGTATTTTAACATTATTTTAAGCCCAAATCTTGATTAACATGTAGAGATGAAACAGGCCTGTTTTTACTTTACAAAAATTACCATAAATAACACTTAGCAAAAGAAATGCTGCAAGAATACGGTGCTTGACAGTGAAGAGATACCTAAAATATTTTTCTTGTATTTCCTCAGCTTTCCCCAGGCATTTATTGCTAGTAGCCAGTTTGATTAGTCTATCAAAGACACATCATTGTCTCCTTCTCCCCCACCTTCCTCTCCCTTGATGGAATAATCTTTACTCTGCTTTTAGGAATCAGGATTTAAATTGGAGAAAACCTTGCAACTGCCAGAGTATGTTGATTATTGACAGGTTATACAAAGGTGGTTGCCTCAGATTCCACCCTGCAGACAGACAGATGGACAGACATACATAATCTCTACTTTGGTGTTCTAGTCTTTCTCTCTGTTGCTTCTCATGCGGCCATAATCTTAAAAAAACCATTTATTAAATGTGAAATATTGCCTGTTCCTGTAGCCTTCCTTGATTGTATTCCTAGAGCCTTGTTGGGCAATTGATTACTCTGTGCTCAATCCTGCTGCTTTAGGTATTAATGGCAAAACCCCCATTGTCTTCAGGATTTAGGCCCTTTATGTCTTGTTGGGGTTTTTTAAGTTCATTTTATTTTGCAGGCAACCGAGTTTAAAATCTGTGAATGGAAAGACTTAGCCCTCACATCCTTCTGTGAAATGTTTTACCTTTGGAATGAAAAATCATTTGGAAACTGTAGAATGGTTTTGATCTGAAGGATTAAAAGGAATCTGTCCTGAAAATGGATTCACATAATTTTCTTTCTGGATACCCAATACTTGGAGGGGAGGAGGGGAGAAAAAAAAAATAACAGCTGATTTAATAGAAGTGGGCTGAATTCCCTCTCCTGGTGGGTCTTTCAAAACCTCCAGTTTCTGTTCTTGTCATCACTCTGTGAATATCCCCTCCCCTTTTTGTTAAAAGGCATTTCCTATGAAAGCCCACAAAAGCAGCTTTCCATCTATTTAAGCTTCTGCAAAAAAAAATTAAATAATAGAACGGGGGATTCATTTGGGTGAAGATCACTCCTTGGCTCAGACACTGTAGTTCACCTGGGCTGCTTCAGAGGACACTGCATGTGAACGTGGGTGGTTCCCAAAATTTCCTTTATGAAATTCCACTGGGCAGCAATGACCACAACCCCAAACCAAGTTTCTCAGCTTTACCCACAGTGAACTGCAGTTTGACTGAAGTGGTGGGAACTCACCTGAGATACCCTTCACTATTGAGGTCTCCCAGCAGTGGGTCCAGTTCCAGACCTTTGCTCATTAGTTAACCCTTGGTTAGGGCAAACTTTACCCTACACTAGTCTGGTGACTTGCAAAGTAGGTGCCAAATAATAGTTTCTGATCAGTTTTCTGAGGGAGGTTCAGCACCTGGAAAACTGCTCCAGTGCTGACTTTTGCCCACTACTCTTGCTGCCATATTTGTCTCCAGCAAATGAGTATCTGCAGGAGATATTTGTACAGCAATTTGCAAAGGTGCTGCGATAACATGTGTAAGCAGTTCAGCAGGGTAGCGCTGAAAAATAAGCTTGAAGCAGGACTATGATTTGTTTCTGCCCTCACTAGAGGTTTGTAACCTTTATTAATAATTGTTATTATTTTTTTCCATTGGCAGATGGCAAAGTCGAAATGTAATCTCTGACTAAATGAATGAGCGACTCGTGTTGCTTAGGGCATGGACTCGAAACCATTCTCACGTGAAGGCAGAGTGTCGGTGCTGTTGGAGTTGTACTGTTGTTTTATTAGCTCTGAACAATGTTGGACTTCTCTCAAAATCTAATAATCTCTGCAAAGTGTCTTCCCTCGGTAGCGTCTTTGATAATGGAGAGTAGATTCTGAAAATACAATAAAAGCAGGAAGGACAATATTATCATAACTGCTTTCCAAAACTGGGGAAAAAAATGATGAGTGGAAAAGATGTAGAGGGAAAAAGAAGAAACAATGCTAAATGTTAGTCTTGAATCACTTTTTACGTGTATTTATGATTTAAGCTGCTAACAGCTATATTAAATGCAGTGTAGGATGTGGTGGAAATTTCAGTGCCAGCTGCATACTTTTTTTTTTTAAGTGGGAAAAGGGGGAGAATGAACCAAAAATGTGATGTTTAACTCATTAGCTGAACTATTTTTAAAAAAATCCCTATATTTCCTTTTTTTCTGATGGCCATCAGTTGTCACCAAGCATATTTACATGGCAAATGGTAAATATAATAACTGCTCTGTAGATTCCTCTTATTAACGAAGCACCTTATGATCTCTGAAGAGCAGAAATGGCCCTGGAGACAAAAGCATCGTTCGTGTGTGCGTGTGTGTGTGTGTGCGTGCAGGCATGGCTGCCTATATGTCTTTTTACATTCGGATGTGCACAAGGCAAAGCTTCAAGGGTTTAGAACAGGAGAACAAACTCAATGATTTTTTAAAGCAGAATAGTATATATTCTGCACTCTGAATGTTGCAGCTCTTTTTCCGGGTAAGTGGAGGATATATTTTTTTAATTATAATCTTTTTACATCAGTGGCTTTTTACATGAAGAAACATTGAGGTGTTTTATGCTTCACATTTATTTAAATAATCATGATTGCTCTCAAAATATTTTCCTTGAAACCTTATGTACAGGTAATAAAAGCCTTATGTTAGAGTAGGTTCATCTGATAACGGCAATGCGAGATTGTCTGATTATGCCAAAATGAGAGAGGAGAAAGGAGATTTTTATTAAGTGCCTTAGAATGAAACCCATAGCATCTGCAAGCTTGCTCCCTCCCAAATGGACCAAAAGCTTCAGGAGAACAGAAACCTCTTTTTTTAAGGGTAGATGCTAGAATCACAGAACATCACGGATTGGAAGGGACCTCAAAAGATTGTCTAGTCCAATCCCCCTGCCAGAGCTAGGGAACAAACGATAGCCATTCCATTTCTCTGCCAGAAAGACATTCTTTAATTCTGCCCTTTTCCCCCCTTGTGTTAGGATTTTGGTGCAGCATCTACATGCTGAGACTTCAGGCCACGCATTCTCCTGTTCTAAGCAGGTTACAAGGTAACCTGAATTCACAGAGCAGCCTGAGAGCCAGGTTTGATGCCACTTACACATATCCCTCCTATAGAAAGATTTTCCTACTCTGGGTTTGCAAAAGCAGATGGCCATGCACTCCAGCAGCAAATTTTCTCCCTTTGTGCCCGTGTAGGACGAGATGTCAGCAGGAGCTGTTGGCAGGGACTCTTGTCTGGGTTATTTTGCTGGGTTCGGACTCTCTCTGGTTTTGTAACATGGATGCTGGCAGAATGAAGGTGCCGCTGGATGATGTCCTTCAGCCTTTCTTCCTCTGGCTCTGGCACATTCCCCCTTCCACCTCCCAAAAAGGAATCCCCAGGCAGGACATTTACAGGACTTCCCTGGCTGATAATGAAGACTTTTCCATGGCCACGTCACTCTCCGCTATTTGCCATCATTCACAGCCTCGCAATATTAGAAATTTTTCTTTTCCCAAAAGTTCTTAGCATAGGCACACTGTGAAATTTATTTCAAAATATTTCATTTGGAAAGATGGGAATAGATGATTGTGTTCGACATACGTAAGGCTGTATTGCTTAAAAAACTGCCCTCTAAGGCCTAATTACCTTGAACACAAGAATCGTGGACAAAGCCCTTCAAACTCTGAATGTTTTGCACTTAGTAAACAACAGATTTTGTCTGTAAAATAAGATATAAAAGCCCGAGGTTATTGGAAAAAAGGAAGTCAATAAATGAGGAGAATCAGTATTTCAAAGCAAACACCCAAATTTTGGTTGCAGTGTGGGGTGATGACAAATAAGGCACCTGTGGGGAAAATATGTTGATTGAGGTAGTGGATGCTAGAACAGAAAACTCAGCAAATTTATGTTTTATTTAAAACATTACAGTCATTTCAGTAGACATCTTGGGACAAATAAAAACGAGGTTGGAAGGAGACACTTGCAAAACGGACATTTTATTTTTGGGACTTACCTTCTTGGGAGAGATGCTCTGCATTTCGCATGATTTCTGACCTTGCTTAAGCACGGGATTCTCAACAAATTCCACAGATTTTTGCAGTCAACATGCAATAAAATATGTATTTGGAATGTGTGCTGCAGAGGCAATTTATTTTTGAGAATTGGATTATTTTGATAAAAATAAACTATTTTCAGCAGGAAAATAGCTGTTGTTTGTTGCTCAAAAAATATATTTGCTTTAGCAAAACTTATTTTCTGCTGCATAATCTAATTCCTTCTATTCTGAGACTTTCTCTGTCACCTTGCAGATATTTTTTTTGGCCTTTTAGGTTTAGTACCTCCAACTTAGGTTTAGTGTGGCCATACAGAGTTGCAGCCTTATATATTCCCTTTGCACTCATTTCCAGGTCTTTATTCTTCTGAATATACTTGCAGCAATAAATTAAATCTCCCAACTGAGTAAGGTCTTCTGCAAAAAGAAAACAAAACTCAAATCCAGTCTGACAATATGGTAAGAGAATTTATAAACCACTCAATCTGCCTAATTCTGTTTAGGTACAATCAAGTCCCCGCTATACATGAAAAGATAAAACCCAGTTTTCTTCTTTACACTTGAGAGATCCATTTGTCTTTGCCGCTGTAGATCTGTGCCGTTGAGGGGACAGGACTGAGGCCATCGAAGGGTTAAAGCCAATTCTGAATTTGAGTGAATCCATGTGCTAATCTATTTTAAATATCTCTGCATAACTACCGATGTATTTTTAGCAGCGTGGTTGGTTGTTCTGGTCGCTAGCTATTTTTCGATGACACGACAAAATGGGGCAGAATAGTGTTTTTGGGTTTATTTTAAAAAAAAAAAAAAAGGGCTAAATCCCCCCCACCCCCCGCTTGCATTGCCCAAGGATATTTTTGATTTGAGTGGTCTGTACCTGCCCTCTGCAATCAACCAATTATTGTCAGCGGTGTGATGAGCCCCAGGTATCAGCACTGGGACTGTCCCTGTCATCCCTTGGGTTGGGGATTGTTTTGCAATGATCACCCATCCTCGTTTGAAGATTGCATGACAAGACACTATTAAGTAAGGGCAAGGAATTCAATTTCTCCGTGTCATTTATGCCTGGCCTGGTTTTGAAAATAGGTCACTGTATGCTATCTGGATTTGTGTATTATAACAGCACCTCTGTGGTGAGGAGTCCACCGCCTTTTCAGTGTAAACCCCTATATTCAGGGGTTTATAGACTGTTACTTGACCATAGAAACAAGCTCCTATCTAAATGGTGGCATGCAAGGTCTCTTCCAAGGAATGTGGGTTTTAGCTTTTTTTTAACCCCACAAATCTCAACAGATATGTCTCCAGCTGTCAAGTGAAAAGATGGAAACATGTTTTCAGCCACAATTTGGTACCAAGTGTAGATTCCCTAAGAAAAAGCCACCATGCTGTGTTTATCTTTTAATTAAAACATCGCTAAAAGAGCTGGATTTCTCATGCAAGTCTTAATCAGAAGCTGAGTAAGTGCAGGTTATAAGCATCAGTGGCTGGACGTGTATACTTTAATTATGCAAATCCACGGCCATAAATGCCCTTGTAGAAAGGAAGGATTTAACAGGGTCAAAACCTGATTGTTTGGGAAGGCTGATAAATAAATCTTGTGGATCCAAGGATCTTGCTACCTTTATGTTTCTGTGTTCATTTAGGCTTGTAATGCTGAATTGTTTCTGAGGCAATCAGCATCATTCTGTGGCCTAATATTTAAAATGGTGGATAGATTTAATACTGGTTAAACACATCCAATCCTGCATTCAAAAACCCAAACCAAAACCCCCTATTGCAGGATTGTTGCAGAAGGGATGTGGAGGAGCATTTCATCACCTGCCACACACCTCCTGATGCATTTTCCTTGTTGTGTTAAATATGTTTGGGAGCAGCCAGGCAGCAACCAAGCAAAATGAAAATAAGCCAGAGATAATAAAATACGTTGCGGGGAATGTGGAAGGATCATCTGAAAGCTGCCAATGTGAGGAAATTCCGGGTTAATGCCACGTTACCTCATTTTGAAGTCAACCCCATCGCAGCAGTCTTCAGACAGGGTTGCTGGCATGAAGATGTGTTGGATGCCACTGGCTGACTAGAAAATTTTCACCTATTTTTTTGGAGGGGAGGGGCACCAGGGAGAGGAGGAGGAGAGTCCTGGCCAACATCCTTTGTGCTGTGGGGTTCCGTGCAGCACAGAAGTGAAAAGAGGGTGAAACTCCAGCGGTTGGGACTGTGCTAGACATTAAAATTCCTAGAGGTATTATTTTTATGTAGCCCTTGAAATACCCACCGGTAAATGAAAATTCCTCCCCTCCACACTCCCTGAAAAAGCCGATAGTTTGCTGCTCAGATGGGTTTAGACTTAATTTTAACAGAGGCAAAACATGGTCGACAGAGGCAAATTAAACTCATATAATTTTGTAATCTTAGTTTAGCTCCTAATTGCAGCAATAAAGCGGCGGAAAGGAATAATTGTGGAACATATGTTTGTGAGTGACATTATCTAGGTGATTTCCCTCTCTGACGGCGGAGCGCCACTGTCCTATTTGTCTGTGCGTGTGTCCCCCCCTCAATGCATTGGAATGACAAACCTGTGAGCCCCCAGTTAATGCTGAGCACGGCAGCTGCTTATACACTGAGTCGCCTTGGCAACGGGGGATGTTGCCACGCAACCGTATTCTTTTAGGGACAGGGAAAATGCCCAAAGGCTTACTAAAAATACATTGGGGAGGGGGGTGGTGTTTGGAAATGATAATAATAATTTAAAAAAATCTCTTAAATTTTCTCGCTACTTTTTTCACGAGACCCAAAAGCGGAGGTAGCGCAAACGCAAAATCCAGCCATGACCTTTGGAAAATTGCTCACCATGGCTTGGAATCTCAAGCTTTTATTGACAAAGACGACTTCTGATTGATTGTAAAATTGGTAGCTGACGCGCGGCCTCCCTCACGGCCCGCTGGCCCGTTGCTATTCTGGCGGGGTTGAAGGTCAGCCGAGAGCCATCAATGCCAGTATCGATCAGCCAAGCAGAAAAATGTCCTCCCCCACCCTGTGTTTGCAGCTCTCAGCCAGCCCTGCCGTGCTGCAAGCCGTCCTCCTCACTGAAGTGACATCACTTCGCTCAGCTCAGCTGTTTTCGGCGGCTTTCTATAAATAGCGAGATAAAAAATCGAAGGCTGCTTTTGGAGAATTTAGCCAGCCAATCTCCTGATCGTCAGCAGGCGAGACAGGCTGAAGTATTGTGTTTGGGTTTTGTTGTTGTTGTTGTTGTTGCTGTTGTTGTTTTATTTTTGTTTTTTTAAACCATAATAATATTGTGCTGCAAATTCTTCCTCCTAGTGTATGTGGAGCTTGATCCCAAACAATCAAATATTGTGAGAGGTATCCACATTTAGGATTGTCCTGGGATGGGTATTTCATTCATTCTTTGTTCATCGTTCTCCTGCTGTTAAAGTGGGAAATCAGATAGGAGCGAGGGATGGAGGAAGGAGAAAGAGCTGTCATTGCTGCACATGTTTGCTGAGCTCAGGATCCCCCTCAACCCACAGAGACTCTCATGTGCCGGTTGCCCTCTGAATGCAACCAGCCCTATGCCAGAGCCTGTGCTGCACTGAGGCTCTTGTTGGTTGTAGTAGCAGTGACAGGGAATTTGAAGGAAGCAATTAGAAAAGCAAACAAAGTGCTGTTAATAGGCACAACTCCTACTTTTCCTTGATTCCAATTTTGCTGCTCTGTTTCTTAATTGACATAGCTGATGAAAGGAAAACATCATCTGCTCAGTCTGGAAGTGACCATCCTTGTTGGTTTGAACAAGGACGTGAACCTGCTTAGCAAGGGAAAAGATTAAAGTGCTGGTTTTCCAAGGAAGTTAACGACACTAGAAATAGGAACAAGACAGTTCCTCTGAAGTGGGGCAGAAGGGACCCGACCCACAGATTTGCTCTCAGGGCTGTCAAGTGAAACACTTTAGCTTGTGTCATGAAAGGGATTGGAGCAAAGGACCATAACAGCTCACCCTACCCTCAAAATACTCCATCCCTAAGCGATGGAAGTGTGAATGAATCGCAAAATGCATGTGAAATTACTGGCGCATGGGACTCGCAAATGTGTTTGCTCTCGACAGAAACTGGTCTATATATGATCCTGAGTGCACAATCCACAGTCTGTTCTGGGGATGGAGATGAGTAAGGGTTGCAGTCTTAAAAACTCCTTGAGTGTCTGGGTGTGCCTGATCCAAACCCAAGCTGCATCTGCTTACTGATGTTAACGGGTCGTTCTTATCTCTTTGAATGGTCAGTACAGATGCTCCAACTTGGGAGGGGAGAGGGCATGGCAGAATGAGAGAAATCTGTTCTACCTGTCCTGCAGGGTGAGCAGAGTAGCGTTTGACCCACTGGTTGTGTGGAATGCAAATAAAATAGGCTAAAAGAGACTAAATAAATGAAATTTTACAACTTTAATTTGTTGCAGAGAAAATTACCACTTGAAGGATGGCATTTAATTTTGCCCAGACTCTTGTTAAAAATTTATCCAGCTTCCAGAACAACTGCTGTCAGAGTATTACCATAGGAAAAAAATCAACAACTAAGTAAAAACTAAGAGTAGAATGAAAAACATTTACTGCAATAATATTTAAAACACACAATGATTTTCAAAAATAAATTCATTTATTTTTACCTATAAACAGATGTTTGACCCTTATAGCTTGCTGAAGTTTTCAGCAATATGTTCATTCTTTAGTATTGTTTGCCTGTCCCCATTGTCATTAAGTTTCACAGCATATTTTAATTAGTGCTGTTTTTTTAAACATACATAGCCCATTTTGAACTAAAGCACAGATAACTGGGTGTTGAATCAAGTCCATGGTCTTCCTACTCAAAAAAAAAAAAAATCACCCATTTGGTAAAGCCAGAATAGAGAGGTCTGTAAATTAGTAAATCCTTTGTGTAAACCTAAACCCAGCGTCTCTTCCTATTCAATGCAACAGTGTGTATTAAATATGGGAAAGCTGAACAACTGGTTTTATTCTGTTTGCCTGTTCTCAAGCCAATCTCCATCTGGGGACAAGAGTCTTGACTCCACATTCCATCACCTTTTCAAAATCTTATATTGGAAGTTTGAGTGAATCTGCCCAATTTGTGAATCACAGACCTGCTCACTACGTCATCACCAAAGTTAGATGGTGCTCCAATGCAATTTCATTCATCATTGGGCCAGGATAAAATACATTCCCACCCTCTCTATTGTTGGTGGACAAGGAACTTTACTTTTTCTTAATTATTGCCCAAGAAAGGAAAGGTGAGGCTGTCACTTGTGTTATGAGGACACAAGCATCAATTGTGTAGGACCCTCTAAGTCTGCTGTTGGAAGGAGGGAAAAACAGTGTGAGTGGACACTGGTCAAGTGTTTGCTGGTGTAATCAGTGCTGGCGTTTGTCTGGTGAAGACATGGGAAGTGCCCAGGGGAAATATTCTCCAGGCTACCACAAATTCATTTTCAAGACCCTTGAAAATAACCAGTGGGGTCTTGTGGTTTCCTTCCCCTCCCTGGCAAGTAAAGCAGTAGGAAAAGGGATGAGAAAGTGTGTCCTAAACTACTGTTTCACATAATTTGGAAGGGCAAAGGGTTGTCTCACCTGAGCCACAAAAAACCTCAAACCCCAACCAGAAAGACCTGGTGCTTAGAGACATGGTTTAGAGATGACCTGGCAATGCGGGATCAGAGCTTGAACTTGATGATCTTTAGGGTCTCTTCCAACCAAAGATACTATGTGATTATTCTGTAAGGTATTTATTTCTTCTCCCTCAGTGTGGTTTTCTCTTGCCACTCTAGTAACCAGACTTTGACAGTTTCTTTTACATTAGAGGTTGGCTGGGTAGGAACAGGGTGTACCGCAGACACATGGGGCCAGCAGGGAACATGATGCTTTACAAGGCTGTTTATTAGCAGAACTAAACACAGAGCAGCCACACTACTATTAAATATCTGTTTAGTACCTTATGACTGAAAATAACAGCCTGTCTAAGGCTGAAATATTTTTATTTTCTCGTAATGAGACGAAGCCTTTCACAAAAATTCCTTCTTTCTAATTTTGGATGTTTGTGTGTCAAAATATCTCAGAGCACAAAGCGCAGTGGAAAGCCAACTTAAAAAAAATTTAAAATCTTTATAAGTGCTTTCGTGACAGTGAACCATTACATCTCTTGAGTAGGGTAGGGAACAGCTGGATCATGCTTAGATTGCTCTTTACCCAGGATGCCCTGTTGCCTGCAAGATTCTGAATAAGGAGATACACCTGCTAGCTGGCTGATAACACTCTGGGGTCATTTCATTGAAGAAACTGTCAGCCAGGAGGTATTTAAATAAAGCCACAGATGAATTCGTGACCTGCACACTGAGACAGAAAAAAAAAGGTGTTAAAGCAGGAAGAGAATACACAGAAATGCACATTCCTTTGTAGCACAACAAAACTTCAACCAACTGGGAAAGGACTGGGGGAAGAATGCATTTCCCTGTGCGGCAGTGTCGGGGAAGCGAGATGGTTCAGCTGCACATCTGGCTGGCAGCCAACACAGTCGTGTGCCATCCTTGTTTGCCTATGAGTGCTGCTTAGATTGGCAAATGCCCATGCAGTTTGAAGAGGGCAGGCGCAGGACTGGATGGCTGCCAGTAAGTGTGCGGGACTGATGCCACTGCTGGACGCCGTAGCCTGGTAGGAATGAGGAATACAAAGGCATTCAATAATCTGAATGTCCCTTTGCTTCAAGAGAGTGGTGCCAGGCAGCATTTAATGAGAGATTGCTTTGTTACAAAGTCCTCGACATCAAGTGGGCTGGTGAGCTCATTAACCTGACTGCAGCGAATAAAAAAAGGCGCACTCAGAAGACTCCCATGATAGCACACTCAATAGGGTAAGAGTCCTTTCGCTTCCTTTATGGCGATCCATTAGCAAGCAGCAGTGTAAACACCATAATGCAAGCCAGTTTTCTGATTGTTCAGCTCAAGTCTGTTTTCCCTCGAGGATTATGCCACCAGTTGATGCAGGGACACCCTCATGCCCTCGTTATCTGTTACATAATGACCTCTATGCAATGAAAGTCTTTCCCTCCATATTTCTTACGAGCAGCTAAGGAAACCGCTACAACTTGCATCTCTGTAAAGATGAGCGGCAGCAACGCGGGGCATGTTGGAAAACAAATAAGCCACAAAGTGATGCCAAGGGAAATGGAAAATACCATTATGCTCATGTTTATACAACTTCAGTTGGAACTTATGAAAATGGTACATATTTCTGCTGCGTCGCCTTTGTTCCTGTTTGCATGGGGCTCCTGCATCTCTGGGAGAGGCAGCCCACCTCTACTTAACTGGGTTCTCCACGTTTTGCACAGATGACTCTTGCCCTCAGGAAAGTGCATGATGAAGTCGTACTTCCAGAACAAGCACGTCTTCGCTCGAAACACAGCCCTCTGCTGATTTACTAATCAAAGGGAAAAAGAAGGAAGAAGCAAATCCCCAAAGAATTTCGCCTTTCAAAACAAAAAGGGAAACTCCTTGTTGCAGTTATTCCGTGTAATCCACTGGAGCTACGCTGGTGAAAATGTTTGCTTGGGTTGCTTTGTTTTTTTCCCAGTGCCTAGAAAGGTCAAATTAAAATATCTGTGGTAATTCCCAGGAACTGCAAAGGCTGTGGTTTCCCCATAAGCAGCCAGCAAACAGAACTGGAAAAATTAGCTAACCAAGGTCAATGATTTTTTTGTGTCTTTGGCAAGGCGGTGGCCAGCATGAATCCAGTGCACAGTGGTCATAATGATTTTTGGTTACTCAATTGCTCAGTCAAGGTCCTATTACTCAAGTATGTATCTGGCACAAAATGAAATTAAAAGAAGATCCCATTAGACACTAATTCATACCCATTTCAGAAGAATCACTGCTAGTTACTGAGTTAAAATGCATTCTGTTCTCTGCAATAAGTTTGTTTTTAATTCTTTAACAAATTGCAGAATTCTTTAATGATTTTCAAGGTGCTGCCACCAATCAGATCCCATTATAGGATCAATTTAAAGTCCCTAAGCAGCAGTTAGAGCACTATTGTGTGTGAAATTGTAGGCAAAAATACTAAAGGAAATAATTAGGCTACTTCTTCCTACCTTTATCTACAAAACAGTCTGAATTGTATTTTGTCTGCAATTTTACAGCTTCACATTTGTAACTGAAAGTTGTTTTGGTCTACATTTTCATATGGTGGTCCCCCCACTTTCAGACATCAAAATGCAGTTTAACAGGTGTAAAAAATCTGTAGTGGGTTGTTGCAGGTGCAGCTTCTTCTAGTCCCTTCAAAAGCCGTGAAAGAGAAGCAAAGGAAATGATCTTGCCTGCTTTTCTGGAGGTGGTGTCTTAACATTCAGCAGTGGGTGGAGATGCTGGTCTGAGTCCAGTGAAGCCCACCAAGATGGTCAGTAGGCTGGAGCACATCACGAATTGAGGAAATGCTGGGAGAAGTAGGTTTGTGCAGCCTTAGGATGAGGATGCTTGGGAGAGATGTTAGTGATATCTGTGGGAAGGTTTAGAGAACATGTAACCAACTTCTCTCTGGAGGTGCACAGTGGTAGCACAGGAGGAACCAGACACAGGCTGGAATGTGGGGCAGTCCTGTTAGATATGAAGGTGGGTTTTGCATCTTTTTCATCATGAGGGTGGTTATAAATTTCAGCAGGAAAGTGGACTTGCTGTCATTGGAGATTAAGACTTCAACTAGAAAAATCTATGAGCAACCTGATCTAGTTGAACCTGCTTCAGGCAGAGAGTCCAGCTGGGTGTCCTTCTGAGTTCCCTATCAGCCTAAATTATTCCTTGTGGCTGGTCCTGGGAAGACACTGGTCAGGAGCAAACTGAGATCCCAGTGAAGCACTGTCTGTTGTGCAGGACTGAGCACGAACAATGAGGCAGAGGAACAGCTTTGGGAGGACTCTGCTTGCAGCCTTGCACAGCGCGGGTCTATCTCTGGCAGCAAGTCCTTCACACTCCTCAGAAAGGTCACTGAACGCAAGCAGCAGTAACATCTTGTCGCTACAGCACCAAACACTTGCATGTGAATTTTTTATTTGAATCATATGACGCCGGATCCGAAGGCAGCCCTTGAACTCTCAGCTCCTGGTGAGAGGACATCGCCAGTGATTTAACCTGACAGTGCGCTGAGATTAAAATCTCCAGATCTGTGAAAGTTGAAAGTTGGTGATCAGGCTCTGAGCACAACGCTGGGGTAAACAAAAGGAGTGGAAATGTGAAAGACTCCAGGTCACCACTATGACTCTGACCTGAACACTGCAGATCCTTTTCGTTTTTATGCAGCACCTTGGGCTGATGTTGAGAACAGAAAGAAAAAGAGCAGGATTAAGTTGACTGACTGCTGACCCACTATGAGGCTATAAGAGAGAAGAAGCCTTGGGAGCAGAGGGATGCACTGGGAACTGCTGCATGGTGGCTGATCTGTAGCAAAGCCTGAAAGTCAGGAAAGCAAATGAGAGAATTATATTAAATACTACCTAAGCAAGCGTTAGCCCAGCAGTAGAAAACAGAGTATCAGACAACCTTTGGCAAGCAGGATAAGGGCAGCTACTCAGCACAGCTAGACTACACCCCGGCACAGCTCAATTGGACACAAGATCATATAATTTTTCTGAGAGGAGAAGGGAAAATCCTAATTGCTGCAGCATCTGCTGCTTTTTGGCTCTTTTGGCTGCCATTCCTTCAGTCTTCAAGGCCCGTTCAATTATTTTGACTCTGTTGAGATAGGAGAGGAGGCAACTGCCGGTTTGGTTTAAAGCTGGATGTAAATTTGAGAGAAGCGGGGAAACAATAAACAGGAGGGTTCAAGGCTCATTCTAGGGGTCGTTTCTCAAATGTTTGATGGATCAGCAGTAGCAAATGAGCAAATAACTCTTCAGCCTTTCTCACAAAGTCTTGATTCCTTTTTCTCCACTTTGTTTACCTCTCCAGTTACCACGATCTTGTAGAAAGCAGTAAGAACATTGCCCTCCAGGAGCACTGCGCAGCACCACTTATGCTGGGCCAATGTCACTACCTTACAAGCTTTTCATCCTCCAAAAATTACTTCTAAAGGTGGCTATGTGGCTTAGTAGAACGTCGTGATGAAATGTTCCAAAACCCACAACTCTGTTGTTGTCCAAAGTATTGCTAGACTTTGTACAGTCTCAACAAAGCAATAAATAATTCTCTTTGTGAGAAGTGGAACTTTTCTTCATGCAGATCCTGGTGTGATGCCATGCTGACTGCTGGACTGAGGTAGGACAAGTTCATGCAGGGATTTTCAGTGATCTTAGATAACTGGACCACTAATGTCAGCCCTGAGCAGTGCAGATCACTTGTCTAAGTTAGTGGGCAAAGTTCAGAAAGGGTCAGGGTATATCATTTTCCTGTGCTGTCTAGACACTCTGACTCCTTCAGCTTCATCCTCAAGACTTAATGCTTCTTTCTGAATTCTGTTCATGTGCAAGTTCCACTCTAGGAATTTAATAACATTTGCTGGCCATTGAGCTATAATACATGTAGAAACAGCAGCACTCCTCTGCTCTGCACTGCTGCCCATTTTGAGCTTCCACTGCAAATATCAGCAAGTTGTCCCTATAGATGAACTGATGAGCATGAGGCAGAAGGGTGGCTGTAGTCATTCTCTTTTTGAGCAGTCAGTGATATTTTTATAACTGTTTAAAAGATCACATGAGCTGAGAAGTTATTTAATGCATACATGACCCGACTTCATAGCTGATTTCCAGACACAAATTTCCCAAGTTTTAACTGAATATTTGTTCTCATCTTATATAAGTTTGCTTAAGGTAATTAAGTTTTGGGTAGTGTAGGACAATATTCTGATAGAAGAGGCTTTTTTTCCCTCTTGCATTTCAAATCTTGTAAGGTGAGTATTAGCCAGCTTTCCTTGCGTGGGATAAAACTCTTTTTGCAGTTGTGGCTGGTGGAGAAGACTGGACACAGATGAACAGCATTTGGTCAGTTTGAAGCAAGTACCACAAGACATGCTTCTAGAGAACACAGAACAAATATGTGATGTTAATTTTTTCTTTAACTATTATGTCCTACACTTAAAGAGGGAGCAAAGGAGATAGGTCTTGTCATTTCCAACCACAGGAGAAGCCTAATTTTGACCTTCCTAATGCTATTTATGGAAGGAAAAGATTAAAACTCCTTATTTTCCCCCTAGGTGTAATATCTGGAAGCACACCCAGCACATGTCAGTGTGACCTCCAAAATTTGTCTTCTGTGCATGTAGAATAGAAAGAAATAAAGAAAATGTTCACTGATTTGTCCTTAATTCTTGTCTTAAGGTTCAACCGACAAAGAGAAGAGAACCTTCTCTGGCTCAAGTTCCTTGCACAGCCTCTGAAGGCAGCCTGGACACTGACTGCACTGGCATGAGAGTGCTCGGTGGGACACTTAAGCTCAGCTAGCTTGGAAAAGCCAGGGTGGTTTTTTCATAGCCACAAAGATAAGGTGAGTTTATTCACCTCATATTAATGACTTTTTTTTGGTGACTGTGTTAAGAAGTGCACAATGCTCTGCAGTATTTTGAACTGTATCTGATTAGTGCCTGGAGATGTTGGTTCATCTGATGTGTTCACAAAAACACATTAATGAGAACCGCTGGAAACATCAACTTTCCTCCTCCGATCAGCTCTTGTCATCAGCAAGGACAAGATCAGCTGCCAATGAGCTCTTTGAAGTAGTAAAACTTTTTAGCCTTCTCAGTCTGTTCCAGAAGCCTAAGAAGTGACAATATTCAAGTAATTATTTTCCCAAGTCTAGAGACAGCTCTCAAGGCAGGCAGATAAGTAAAATTCTTCATGGAAAATGTTTCCCTCCTTCCCTAAGGCACTCAGACAACAGGAGACCAGGTATTGATAAAAATCATCTGGTTCTACACCCGTAAGACCAGGGCACTGCATTAAAGAGTTCCTATCCATACCTGGCCCCTGCATCTAAACACCAGGAATGAGCTTCCTGTGCCCTTCCTCCTAAATCAAAGATTTTAATGTTCAAGTTCATTCAAAACTGAGTTTTGTTGTTTTGTCACTTGGACAAACCTTCTCTTGCAGCAATGGCTGAATGCAGAAAGCAAGATTTGGTCTTCTGCTGTCAGTGCAGCAGCTAAACCCCCTAGATTTCCTAAAAGCTCACACAATACATGTATGAGGTAGGGTTAAACATAGACAGGACTGTAGGAGTGGGAACCAACTCCAAAATTAGCCAAAAGAAGAAAATAGCTATAAATGAAACCATCCAATGTCACTCCTTGAAGCACTCTACTAAGCACCGAGGGGAGGTCGAAGAAGCCCCTGTGTCCTGCACACACATCCCACCACGCCATGCCATCTCCTCCACACCTACAACACTGGCAACAGGGGAAAATAGATTTTCCTGTCCCCAAACCACTCTGCTCACCAATTGCCACCCGATTTTTGAGGATCCTTGTTGCCCAGGAAACATAACTGGGTGTTGCTGTGGAAACTTGGCTCCCTTGACCACAGGGTGAGGAGATGGGGACCCTCCAAATCCCCTTGCGCTAGCAAGGGGCAGGAGATGCTTCGCCACCAGCACTATCAATAAAGTTGTGAAACAGTGCTAATAGCTTTTACTTTCATTTATTGAAGCCTCCTCTGCTGTTGACTTTTGGAGGGGAAAAAAGTAGATAATCCATTTAGGTAACAGATTAGAAGAGTGAGTCGGAGGAGGAGGCGGCAGCATTTGTTTATTTATTTGCTTCAGAAAAGTTTCTGAGACTTTTTTTGTGCGCAAATTACTCGGAAAAAATGAACTTGAAAGCCTTGCAAAATGTACAATTTCACATTGCATTAATGCAAGCTTTTTTGAAGTTAATATAGCCATTCCTTTGCTATTAATGTTCCTGTGCACTCAGTTGGCTTCAACTGTTCATCTCATAACGAACATACGCTGTCAGGAAAAGAAATCACTGTTGCAGTGTGCATTAACTCCTTGTGCCCAGGACCCATGCCAAGGAGAAATGGTGTTGACTGTGCTTAACCCTGATTCCACACTTTGGGGCAAAAGGGGTTAAGAGATAGCTGAAACAGAATGCTGTAAAAACCTCCATGGCCTCTGCTGGCTTTGGGAACTGAGAGAGATCAGTGCAGTGGTTAATTTTTCTTTCTCTTTTAAGTAACAAATTGAAAAAAACCCCACTATTACAGCTCACATTGACATCAAGGAAATAATAATACTACTAATACTTTGCACTTATATGGCAGCTTTTATCCCAGGTTTTCAAAGGATTTTTCCAACGTTAATGTTGTGTCGCTTTATTCTCTGTTGGCAAGGTGGTCGCATGGTGGGGTGGCTGCTGAGGAGACCTAAAGCGGTTTATAGGGTGGTGGGACATTAATGCAGATTTTGGGAAGTGATGCAACCTCTTGACAGGAGCTCCAAGGCTAAATGATGGTTGAGATAAAACAGTCTGTCTAATCTGTCACCACCACGGTTTGCTGCGGCAGAAAGGGATGAAACCTCCTCTGTAGTCCATTGATTCTGCAGCAAAGGAAAATGAGTTTAGGCTGTTTTAGTGGTATCTCTTGATCTATTTACTTCAGCAGATGCTGTTGGTTTTTTTGATCTTCCACAATACTTAAAAACACATGTACAAATCTGTAGGAGTTCTGGGATGTGTACCTACGTTCAATGAACACAGTAAGACTAGAAATGCAGAATAACTTAAATAATCATCCTGATTTTTTACACTTTTAAAGCTTCCAAGATACTCTGTGCTTGATACTCTGTGCTTGATACTCTGTGCTTCAGCTTACGCAAAGAGAGAAAATTTAGCAAGTCAGGGAAGATCTCTCTTCCCCTCCTTTTTTTAAATTGAAAAATATACTTTTTTCTCATTATAATGAATTCTCACAAATTTGGTGTGAAAAAATGGAAAAAAAGCTTGATCTTTGCTACTGGAAAGGTGGCATCATATAAGAAGTTTTAAAACACATCACTGTCCAGCTTATAAACATTCAGTGCTCTGGAGGCATCTGGAGGGAGGGAGGGAGAGGTAGAAGGAGTTCTGTGTTATCCCAGATTCACAGGAAACCCTCTCTTACCACAGAATCACAAAATCACAGAACATTAGGGATTGGAAGGGATCTTGAAAGATCATCCAATCCAATCCCCCTGCCACAGCAGGATCCCCTAGATCAAGTTGCACAGGAACATATCCAGGCGGGTTTTAAATGCCTCCAGAGCCAGAACTAATACAAATCAGTGATGTTCTGGTGAAATCTATGGAACTATATCAACTTCCCCAGGCTGAAAATTCTGCTCGCTGTTCCCAGCCAAACAAAGGCAGATGCTCTACCTCCTTACCTGCTCCATTTGCTTTAATGAGGTGTTCACAGCACAGTGTAAATGGTACCATTTAGACGTCAACGTTAAGCCATGGTGATGGTTTAAGAGTAGCACTTAAGGAAATTAAATGCGTAATCTAAGCTAATATGAACTGGGTAAGGCTGTGGTTAAATACAGTAGAAACGGACAAAACAATATATTCTTTCAAGTGACTCTATGAAAGGCAGGTTGTGAGCTGGATAAGTTATGGCAGAATGGAAATTCATCTGTTCAGATTTTTAATGAGAAAACAGATCATCAAGAAAACATGGTCTGTGCCATGTTGTTCACTGTTACAATGATAGTTCTGGATGCGCAAAGTTCTAAAGGTGTGGAAATAGGATGCTGAGGGACATGGCTGCTCTACATGTGTGGGGAAAAGGGGAGCTGCTCTGGTTGCTCCCCATGTCCTTCCCTCTGTCTCCCACATTACAAATGCAATGATGTGATGAGGTAAATTTACCCCAGCGATGTATGTGGCAGTGTCAACTGTGCTGGAATTATTCTAGATTTGCTTCTGTGAAAAACCAAAGCGGGACTGGCTAATTTTGCTTAGCATGCCGATACGAAATGCAGAGTGAAAACACAGCATCATTTGTGTTTCTTCTCCTACTGAACAACTGCTGGAGGCTTTGGAGATACGGAAAGGTTGGCAGTAAGAACTCAGTATTGCAGATGTATCTTCTTTCTAATATATTTGTTTAAAAACTGGTTCTAAGAACTGATAAGATGCACCTCTGCTTACTGCCTAGTCATGGTTATGATGTCCAACATTTCTTATATCTGTATGTTTACCTGAGGACCAAGTTAGAGCCTTTGCTTGACTCAACAAAGCCCTGTGTTCATGGTGAAAGCATTATCAGAGATAAAAAAATGTATCTGATTTAAAATAATTTTCAAACCTTTCTACTACCCTTAGGTTAAAAAAAAAAAGCAAAAGCAATGAATAAATTAGTAGCCACATCTTCATTCCAACAACCTAATTTCAATAGTATTGTAATAAAAGGACAAAGGTCATAGATTAAAGCACTCTAATGGAAATGCAAAGCCTATATCTGCTCTCAGGTATGGGACTGTATTTTTAAAGATATTGCTACTTATAACCTTTATAATTTGAGCCTGGTGTCACTAATAAGAAAACAGATCTTTTTCATTCTGATTCAAGAACCAATATTTACAAGTCTAAGCACGTATGAGCAGAAATAAACAGTTAACAACCACACTGAGAATATCCACATGGGGTTCTGGGTCAGCCATAGAACTATCCATCTAATGCTCTTACCAAGACACCTGTTACAATTACCATTTGTTTTCTCTTTCTCTTAGTAGGGGGCAAGTTACAGACTGAGAAGGTGGCTTGAAATGCAGAACAGGAATATAGTTTTCTTGGTTCCTGCCAATATGTTGAAATGCATTAAATTTATTATTTCTAATATGTAAAAAGTATCTGTGATGCTTTGCCTAAAATCACAGAGAATAACGTAGCTCAGACCTACGTCTGACATCCAGAGTCTTCTATCCTAAATAAACAATCCTGTTACATGTAGCGAGAGACCCCAAAGTGGCTTCAGCATCAATACTTGCAGAAACTTTAACTTTCCTCCCTTCCTCAGAGAGCAGGTAGGATAATTTGAAAACTAGCAGTTTTCTTCCTTATACCTGCTGTGCCTCTAAGTCAGAGACAAAAACGTGTGGAGGAGGTTGTCACAAATACTAGATGTGTTAAACTTTTGTCTATGGTATTTCACACGAGATTCCATAACTTCTCCAGTGAAGTGTTCCTGCTGTGGCAGGAGGATTGGACTAGATGATCTTTCGGGGTCCCTTCCAATCCCTAATGATTCTATGATTCTATGAGATAAATAATTATGTCTTTCCCACAGCATCTTGCATCTCTCACTGACCCACCTCGTTAAAATGGTTTCCCATGTGGTTTGAGGATACCTGCGAAACCAGCTGACATTCCCTCTCCCTAGCCTGATGGGGGGGAGAAATTTAACTTCTGTCATTTCCTAATGAAAAACTTTGCAAACAATTTGTGGTGCTAAGGTGATGCTAAGGGACTCTTTCTCTGCATAGCATTAAAGAAACTCCTGAAGGATGTCAGAGCTTTGCATTCAGGAGATCCATCCTGTATTGCACATCAGGTGACAGATCTGGGAGACAGGAGGACATGCTTTGGTGGAACGATTCCTCTTGTCTTCACCTGCTCCTTCCTGGTTCTCTGCCCTGAATCTCCTTCACTGAGGTAAAGTGTTTGAAAGCAGATATCTATAATTTATGGGGTATAGCAAAAGTGCACATCATCTGCAGGTCTTTATTCACCTCTGATCTTGTGCTTTCAAGACTCCTCCGTCACTAACAGGGCTCACTTCTCAGTCCAAAGTGCTGCCTTTGCAGAGACGCTCCTGAAGTGTCCTAATTTGTTTGAAGAATGAAGGTGGGCAGAGACCCTCGTGCTTCTCACTCTTGGAGGCCAAGGGCAGAGGAAAGGCAGTGAGCATGGATCATGGAGGTGAGAGGGAGAAAGGGACTCTTTCTGTGGCTACAGGAGTGTTTTGCCCGTGTGGAACTGTTGCCAGTGACAAGAAAGGAACCCTGATTTAGAGATTAAAGGCAGAACCCATAAATCAGGCTTACAAGCCCCTTTTCAGTGAACAGATGGTATCAATGATGGGGTGTGATGCCCAGATGAAGCACATGCTGCGCTGGTATTTAGGTGATGCTTGGTTTAGCCTCTGTCTTTGCTGGCCTCTTGTGAGCCAATCAAACTACTTTATGAGCCACAGCTATAATTTGGCCTCCTCTGTCCTTCTGAATGCATCTTGGGATAAACAGTTTCTGGGGATCACAGACAGTCACAAACTTGTGTGATAGCAGCTGGATGTGTGTTTCTTGTCATCACACATCTCATGATTTTCAAAGCTGAGCAGATATGGACCTCGTTAATGCTTGACTGCATAAAAAACCTGAATACTGCTCACAGTTCAAGCTGCAGCCATATATTTTCTATGATGTTTCTGTAGGTTTATCTCTGCAACCTTTAGAGAACAATGCTTTGCACAGTGATATTTCATTTGAAAATACATATGACTCTTCAGACTCCCTCC
Source organism: Rhinopomastus cyanomelas (assembly GCA_013400115.1). Lineage (NCBI taxonomy): Eukaryota > Metazoa > Chordata > Aves > Bucerotiformes > Rhinopomastidae > Rhinopomastus > Rhinopomastus cyanomelas. The sequence goes on along the minus strand of VXBP01010623.1, from coordinate 394,461 downwards.
TACAGAGGGCCTGGTCCTCCAAACAAAACAACTAGAGATGCTTACAAAGAGCTGGTGTTTCCTCTGAGAATATGTAAGGGCATCGGAGATGTCTCGGGGTTCTTGTTCACAGGGAGAAACACATTATGCTTGCTATTTCTTCCCACAAAGGCACCTCAGGTTAGATGAGTCTCACATCAGTGAGATAAACTTGTGTATGCACACACATGTGCTCACATTTTACTTGAAAGCTGGATTCTTCCGTAGGGATCCTACAGGAAAGCAGTGCCCTGCTCTGTGCCCTGCTTGGCCTTATCTGAGAGATGGAAAACTCTTTGCGTGTAATTTTTCATGTTTGCCTCCCCGTGTTGTTCCGCTCTTTGCATCGCCTCGCGGAGATATTCCCATTTATTTTGAAATAGCTTGTGGATATGGCTTCTCCCTTTTCCCTTGGGATACTATTCCACAATCTAATGGTTCTCGAAATTAGAATTTCTCCTCCATCCCAGGTGTAAGACTTTGTGTACAAAGCGCTGAATTCACGCGGTAATGTGCACGGTGCAGATGTTGCACATGGGGACATTTATGCCAAGTGCTTCCCTTGAGAAATGGGGATAAAACAACCCCCCCCAACCCTTATTAAGTGAATTTACAATGTATGTTGTGTAAACATGCTTTTATTTTGCAATTTCCCCGCAAAATTGGCGACACATATGACTGTAATACTGTATTGCCACATAAAAACCTAATTACCAAGAGTTGTGTGTTTTCCCAAAGCTTGGGATCACAGCAAATTAATTAGAATTCTTCACTCAAAAAAAAAGGAGTTTCCTAACAAGTTTTTTACAAAATGTACGTACGGTATGTTTCAACCTTTGTAGAATGTGTGACTGTAACATGAGCTTTTGTGTTCGTTTCGCCGCGTGCTCGCCAAGGCAGCCGCCGATGTCTGTGGAGCGTGCGGCACGCGCCACAGCTCTTGTTCCAGAGTTCTGGTGAACACGAAGCGCTCCCTTTATTCACAAAAATCATAATTGCAACATACATAAAACCCGTCAAAGCCCCAATTTCCAATATTCTAATGAATATCAAAAGAGTCCGGCACTTCTGACTTTGACAAATTGCAAATGAGGTTTTATTCATTAAGAGGGCCGCTAATGTTTATTTAAATGCAATTTACTGTTGCATTATTGATTAGCGACTGCAAAATTATCTTACAAGGAGCACGTGTAGCAAGAAGATTTCAGGTTGAGAAAGGATTTATCTAGGGAAGGCCTGTAGGCTTGATTTAGGCCCCAGGACATGAGAGTTTTAATTTATCTGGAAAGAAAGGCCTGGTGGAAGGTTTGCTTTGTTTGCATTTAGACAGCAGATGAAAGGGGTTTTGATGTTGAGCTGGGAGAAAATGGCTGCCACTCTTGTTGTTCGCGGAGAGAATTGAGCCAAAGGAAAAAATCTATTATAGGGGGCAAGGTAAAAAAAAATCTTCCCCACCAATCGTATTCAGCATCAGGCTTGTTATTCTCCAAAAGATAAATCATATAGAAAATGCTGCTTGTTATCTAAAATCTCTTTCTTAAAAAAATAATTAAATCCATTCCGCTTTTCTTCCTGAGCCCTCACTTCTTTCACAAAACTCAAACAAGGTTGTTGTATCTGAACTGTGAAGAAAAAGTAAAGCTAGACCTATATATTTTAATGAAACCCAAGTGCATGTGGTAGAATCACAGAACCACAAAGCTCTAATGATGATGGTTTTGGTGTTCGCTGACAGCCACTTTCTGGCAGTGTCTCCTGGAACTAATTGGTAACAGCTCGAAGGGCTGGAGACTGATATGGTGCCTCCTTTGGCTTCCCCATTGAGGAGGGAGGGATCTGCAGGACTAGCTTGTTTTAACGTTGGTTTTGTCTACAAGAATCAATTAGTTATGTAAACCAAGAGCGTGAATCCTCCCTTTCCTGCAGGCTACTGCTGCTTGATTAAATAGGACTCAAACGAATGGAAGTAGAGAGATTTTTGGAAAATACAGGTAGTCACCCCATCATCGCTCAGTGAACAGAAGCCTGTGAATGCAAATTATGTCGTTGGATCTGGTAGAATCTGGAGAGTGGGTGGCTTCTGGCCCTGGAATAAATGATCTTAAATTTCTGGCTTGGAGAAAATGCGCTCAGGAGAGTGACGTGCTGCTTCAGAAAGGCATAGTTCAAGTACACAGTCTCAGGACCTGATTGTCCTCTGCTAGACTCATTACAAGCTGACAGAGATTTTCATTTCCAATGACAGTCATGAAAACTTGGAAAGCTTTCAGCCAATTGCGAGGAGGAAGAATGATACTGCTGAAATTAAATGTGAAACTCAAATATTACACCAAGACCTTTCAACTTACTCATTATTCCATTAAACCAGCTGTAAAGGCATAATTCCTCATCTGAAATGAGTTTAGGAAAACTTCCATTGTGTGACTTGGTCCACAAACGAGAGTGACAGGAGCAGAATGATATTTTCCTTCGGGGTTTGTACCTTTAGTGACTCGGATGACGATGACTAAGTATGAGTTCTGACAAGCTGAAGGTTAATTACTTACTCCATGTTTCAGGTCTGTCAGGGCAGAATATCGGCATCGATTTATTTATCAAAAGTCAGGACTATTTGGTATTTACTTTGGGTTTGGAAGTGTTATTCTAGAGACCTGCTGTCTGTCTTCTGCTGGCCCATGAAGGATTCCCAGATTCCCATTTCTGTCTCATATAAACGTCCCCACTTCTTTCAACTTTGACGGATCTCTTCTCATTTTTCCTCTTTAACTTTGCTTCTTGGCAAACAGTAAAATACTTCACATCACATCAGTGAAGACTGTGAATGACTAGAAGGTTTAGATGCAAAGCAAGGTGGATGGTGTGATTTAGAGATGGATTAATGCATGCATGGGGGTCCATCAGAAGATGCAGAAAAGTTTAAATCACATTGTTAATGGAAAATCCTTATTAAAAACTCAGGGAGGTGACAAAAACCTTTCCTTATGGATGTGACATGTTTGGATTATTAACTTCAAAAGGAGAGGAAAACAGGTTAGGTGGTGTGGCTGCAAAAAAGGAAAGGGATGTGTGGAATGCTCCAAGCGAACCCTTGCTTGGTTAAATTGAGTCTGGCCTACTCAATTTCTAATTCTTTTGTAGACTATAATTAAAGAGGAAAAAGTATCCACTTCTATCACGTGCAGACCTCTGGAGGCGTCTTTAGCAGCAGTGCTCACACCTTCTTTCTGACCATTTCCTCAGTGTGTCCCCATATCGCTCCATCTCTTCTCTTTTGAAAAGGCTTAAGTTCCCTCTCACTGTTTCATGGTTCTTTATTCTGCTGTTTCCAGAGGCTCTTTCCCTCCCTAATCCCTGGATTTATCTGAGTGTGGTTAACTAAGCCTGGATTTCGCCCAGGTCCCATTGCAACGAGACATCAGAATTCCACTGACATCGTGTCCACTTAAACATCGATGCACTGTGCCATGTCCTTCCAGGAGTCTCTAGTATCCTGCCTTCATTTGTTTACTCAGACTTTATGTAGAGACACTACTCTGTTTCCAGCAAAAACCTCTGTTGCATGCATTACCTATCCATGAATCCTCATCTTTACTCCCTAGAAGGAAGGCTACAGCTACAGCTGAAGTGAAGTAACACAGAGGTCCCTGATCAAACCCCACGCACATCAGTAAAAATATCAGTCTCTGGAAATTTGCTCTCATGTTGTCTACAACAAACATCTCAGGACTGTTTTGTTTTCTACATGTCTGGCTTCATTTTAGAATCAAAATTTCCAGCTAGTTGCTTGCATATTTAATCCATTTATACTAATAATACTGAAAAATGTCTTCTATACAACTACCATGTCATACAATTATTGGTTGTTTTCTCTGACATTGTCTCTAGCCTCAAGCTTTAATGGGAATGTTCTTCTATTTCACAGAATCACTGAACATTCTGTGAAATGTTCTTCTATTTCTTTAAAAGGTCGATGATTATCCTGGTGTCTATTCAAGTCTGGGGCTTGAAAACAAATCTTATTTCTTAACTTCTTTTCCTCAGCATCTTTGTTCCAAAGACAAAGGAGAACTTCTCTAATGTCATCTTCTGAGCCAACAGGGGTGTCAAAGAAAACAACATGCTGTATAAAATCAGGAGGAAGTTTGACATCCGTATAAGGCCTTGGGGAAAAGTGCTACTTGTATTATGTTCAGTCTCAGTGCTTTGTTCTACTTTGAGTAATTTACCTTGAGGATTTGACATAATAGGCATACAAAAAACTTGGTAGAAGGAATATAAACACAAGGACTCTGCAAATACAGTGATACGGAAGTGTAGGAGCATTGATCCCGTGCATAAGGGATAGCTTAGAGTCAGATCAGAGAGATCAGCCCACTGCTGTCACCGTGTGACCTATGCTCAGTCTACAGAGGAAAAATTAAGAGTTGACTGTATCTGTGGTGGGTTGAGCATGGCTGGATGTCAGGTACCCTCCAAAGCTGCTCTGTCACTGTCCTTCTCAGCCTGACATGTTTGTGGGTCAAGATAAGGACAGGGAAATCACTCAGCAACCACCATCACAGGAAAAAGAGACTCAATTTGGGGAAAATGAATTTGTTACCCTTCAAATCAGGATGGGATAATGAGAAATAAAATCTAAATCTTAACTCTGCAATGAGTCCCTGTTGGAGCTATCTGCTCTTGGCTCTATCCAATGCTCTACCAGCTTCTCACAAAAGCCACCCCTGTAGTCCTCCCACTACCAAAACCTTGTCATGTGAACTCATGGCATTCTGAAGTGCCTGTTCTGGATTTACTCTTTGCTGTGAAAGGGACCTCAGAATGCTGCAACAGGTTTATTTTCAAAAGGAGGGATGTTGTAGAAATGGTGAGACCTATATTACAAAATTTAAGAAGGATTCAAATAGTAAAACACAGTTAAAATGCTCTGGAAAGACCAGTTCCTTCCCTCCTGACCAGTGTGTTTTAAGCAATAGCAAATTAACAATGAGAAGAAAGATGTTACTAAATGTAAGAATTCTGACTTCCAAAGCAAAGTTCTGTTCAAGTGAGGAAAACGGGAAAAGCTTTAGCAAGTGGGTGTTAAACACAATAAGGCGAGCCAAAAAGGGTTCTGTAGAGCAGGTTGTTAGAGACTTAAGAACTAAAAATGATTCTCTTCAAACACATCAGAGGCAGGACTTGTGAGATAGTCTGTAGGGCCAATAGATGATGGATATAGTAAAGGAAAGCTCAAAGGAAATAAAGCCATGTAGAGAAGCAAAATGAATTCTGTGCTGCTTTGTTCATGGGAAAGGGGGGAGGGAGGAAATGTGTACCCAAAAGCTTTGTTTACAGATGAAATATTGGAGAAGAGGCAACATGAATTGTAAAGAGCAGAGTTCCTTTTCTTAAATCTGTTTCAGTTTCTCAGAGGAGTTGCTGGATTTGCAGGCAAAGCTGATTGGATGGAAACAGTCTGCAAAGAAGTCTCCAAGTGCTTCATCAAAGGCTCCTGAACCCCCCCGACCTATCATGCGTTAATGGCCAGATAATCACACATGAAAGTCCAGAGGCCTCTGTAATGAGGCATCTGAATAAATTATTTGGGGTTTGGATTTGAGGGTTTTTATTATTTTTTTAACGGTTCATCTCTTGCAGCTCATCTCATTGGGAGGACCATGCAGTTTGAACTCTGTAGGAAGTCTGGATTGTTTTATTTAGGAGCCTGGCATTAGGCAATCCAAAACTGGATGTGTCTGTCACTTGATGTACATACAGGGACATACTTTGACACGTTTGACAATAGCTGGCTGAACCAATTGCAGAAAAAAAAATACTCCTTTAGCCAAATACGTATCTGGAGGTGGGGAATAAACCACTCGCTCTGTCTTTACACTTCACCTGATTTGACAAGCACAAGAGCAGATAATCAAAGTGACAACATAAGCATCAACAACTGGCTGGCTTGGCAAAATCCAACATGCCATGACCCACACCCCAGGTGTTCTTCCTACAGTCTGACTACTCCATTTCATTTTCTACTTTTTGCTGAAAGATGTCTCTATCACAATAACTAATTAGCCTCAAAAGACACAAACTTGTCCTGAAATCTTCCTCATTTGATACTGGTGCTGCCCTAACAAAGCAAACAGCGTTTGAACTTATGCCTGTTGATTTATGCAATCTAGAAAGTGCAGAGAAAGTATCTCCAGGTTTTACATAACACCTTTCTATAAAGCCATTTGCACAACTAGCAATTTATGTCTCTCAACAGGCCCATTGCTTTTTCTACCAGAGCGTCCTTGTGTTGCTGGGACACACCCCCAGCCCAGCAAAGCTCTTTGGTTTGGAGTGAGTCAGGGCAGCTGATTTGAGTTCCTGCAGGTGGATCCCATTGGTATAACAGGGAAGTCTTCTGAAGGGGAGGAGTGTTTGCTTCGACTCCTGTCCTTGTTTGGGCTCTTTGTGAGTCTGTTCCTCTTTTTGCTCTTGGTTTTGAGGAGCTGTGTATTTGGACCTCTGTGTATTTGCTGAGGTGAGTGTGACTTTGTGCGCTTTATGTTTGCGTCAGTATTAGTTTGGCCATTCCATTCAACCTATTTTTATTTCAACTTTTGGATCTCATGTCCATTTTATGACCTCCTTTCTCAGCTGGGAAGCCGTCATGAGGTGAAAGGGAAGCTGTTGTAGTTTAGCCCTAGATAAGGGCATAATGCAGACATGGAAGTTTTTCTGTACGTGTGTAACTCCTGCAAAATGCGAGGGATGTGCTATTGTGAGCATTTAGGCGGTCTTGTGCGGTGAAGCTCTTCAGTAGTTTTTAAATGCCTGTCCGAAAGATGCTGAGGGTAAAATAAAGTTGTGCATTTATTGGTGATTATTTTGTACTCTTCCTATTCTTTCCTTTTTGATTTCAAGGTGTTAATATGAAATGTGATGGGTATCTTCTAAAGAAACATGGAGATTCCTGCCAAAGAGCTGAATGGCTGGTCTTCAGCCAGAAAGACCTTTGCCTGCTTCCAGGGTTGACACTGTCCTTCCTGTCTTTGCAAAACTAATTACTTGGAGGAATTAAATTACAGTAACAACTGGGCACCTCATTGTGATGGGGATCTGGTTGAAGGAGGCCTTTTGGTAGTTCATTGTGTGTTTTGTAATTCCTTTTAAAATGGCCTATTGAGGAGATCTCAGTAAGATTCGTGCTGGTGGGGCAAAGTTTGTGGCATGCTGCCATTTTATTTTAAATTGCTTTGGAGAATGGCTCCTCTGTATTGAAAAACAGACTAAAAGCAGCCCAGGAGTGGCACAATGGTTCAGCTTTTATGAACTCAGCCTTGACATCATGCCCAAGTACAAATATTACTTTTCTACTTGCAAACCTTGCAAACTCCCCCAAGCACCTGAAAGTCTACTTGGCTTCCTTTTTGTAGAGCCTCTGTTAAAGCCTGGCCTGAGTTTTGTCTCTGTAGTTCCCCTGAGTGCTAGGTGCAGCTTGGAAGGGTAGGATAACAGGGTTAATTGCTCCCGTGAGCCTGCCTCTTTGTCTGTCTTTTTAGGGGCTAGACCAAAGTTCCTGGGTGTTACCAAACCCAGACAAATAGTGATTTAATTGGAAAATACCTGTTGATTTAGCCCAGAACTACTCAGAGAGCAAAGACTGTTCAGGCTCTGCTTTCCATTATAATCAGTTTCCCAGGTTAAAGATGGAATCTGGTCAGAACAACGAACGTAATTTGACTTCAGCCTTTACTGTCAGTGGTGTTTGTGTTAGATAAGCAAAGGGAATTGCAAGTTATCTCAGAACGCTGCACTACCTACAGCTCCTGTGTGAAAAAGGAAGAATTGCAGATGTAACCCCAATGCTTTTTAGCCCAACACAGTGCTAAATGATTCTGTCTGCATCAGTGATCTATTATCCTGGTAGCGATTAATCTATGATGCATCAAATCGAGGGCTATCTCATACTTGGCAAAGTAAGCATTTCACCTTCTGCATGCAAGGATGAAAGAGAAAATATGAGGGTTTATTGTATGGGGTTACCCAAAGCTCATCTACCTTAGAGACAGTGGTCTTATACTTGCTATATAAGAGTCTGCACTATATTTGGTTACTTTGGAAACCAGGCAATTCATATGATTGGTCAGAGCCTTGCTCAGTGGTCCGATTTGTGGTGGAAGTCTTCATTCTAACATTTACACTGTATGGCTGTTCATGAAGTGTTTACTTCCTGTGTGATTTGGTTTAGGCCATCCAAACCCACAGCAGTTTGGGCTCCTCCTTAATCTCTCATCTGATGCTATAACCTTAATAAATATGTCTCGGTGTTTTCAGGCAGTAGGTTCTAAGGTGCGTATGCAACAGATGGCTTCTAATCAGGGCTGAGAGTAATCTTTATTCTTGGTTCATTTTAATACTTCTCTGGGACAAAAGTGTGGGTAACAGCATATAACCACTGTCTGTAGTGGGACCTAAGTTTGGAATTGTGAAGAGAATGAAGTGACAAAGCAAAATAAGTGTCTGAAGTTAGGAACACAAGCAGGAAATAGCACAGTGATATAGAACTGAGAAGTCTATGAGCTCAACAGCTGAAGATCTAAATGTACTCTATCTTCAGTTTCATGATTAGGCAAAAATATATGTGTACAGCCTTAGCCAAAGCTAATGTGCTAAAACTCACTTCTGGGAATACATTGAAATAGATTGAGCAAAGCCATAGAGGCAACTTGATCAAAAAAATAGTTCTCTTTTCTTTCCCTGCCATCTGCCATTAGTAATAAAAAGCAGAGGTATAATGAACATTGCTTTTGGCAACAAGAGTGTTAATTACTCCTTCTCTCCCACAGAGTTAGCAAAATGTCATTGACTGGTTTGCAAGTTGTATAAAATGTGCTTTCATACAATTTTACTATCAAAAAGAATCAAATCATTATATAGTTTAAATTATATATGTCTTTAAGATCACTCCTAGGTGCAGATGGATTGTTATTACCTTAGTATGGCTTAAAACAACAATGAATAAAACTGTAGTCCTGTCATGGCACTGAGTATGAAGATAAGAGGAACTGGCTTATTGCTAACAGATATCTCTTGTAGTTAGGCACAGAAAATTAGTCATCTGGAGTACCTAGTGGTAAACTTAAAGCTTCAATCTACAAAAAAATGTATTAAATAATTAATGCATAAGTAGGAGGTACATTTTGGAATTATAGTCAGGCAGTTAGGAAGGAGATACTCCTTTCTAATTACTAATTTCATTGAGCTGTATCTATGAAAGGCATTAGAGTAAATAAAGTAAAAAATTATCCTTATCAGAAAGAGGAAAAAAAACTCCAAACAACACCCAAACATCAATTTTGCGACTCTTTATTTTTCCACTTGGAAGAAATGACATGTTATGCTGCAAACTAGCCTTCATTCCTGCTGCAATTTTTTTTGGAGATCCTTGTTTTACAAAACACAGCTGACTGAACACACCCGTGATGCAAGAGATGGGTAGGGTAGCTTGGAGAAGATTTTGAAGTGGCAGCAAAGCAAAGAGACCTGATAACACTTTCATACAAGATTAACAAATCTATTGTTTATTACCTCAATGATAGGGCCTGCTGTGAGGTGCCTATGCTCGTACAGTAATGATTAGCTCGTTGGCTAACTTCCAGCCAGTAAGGGCTATTAACATGATATTGTGAGCCCTCAATGCAAGGCTGATTTTTCTTGTGCTGTGCATTGCGTGTAGAAAACTTGTATTAATCAATATAAATTATTCCTCAAACAATAAGCCACAGTGGGGGTAAGTGGGAAAGGCTGGAATTGAGGTGTTAGTGCAAAAAAAAAAAAGGGCAAAAGAATAAAGAAGTTCATATGTTCTCACTAATCACAGAATACCTCTGGTTGGAAAAGACCCCTGGGTCTAACCCTACCTTACAAGTTCTCCCCTAAACCATATCCCTCAATACCTCATCCAAACAATCTTTAAGCACGTGCAGGGATGGTGACTCAACAACCTCCCTGGGAAGCCTATACCAGTGCTTGACCAGCCTTTCTGTGAAAAAATTATCCTTTAAGGTAGTTGTACAGAGTGATGAGGTCTCCTCTCAGCTGCCTCTTCTTCAAACTAAAGAACCCCAGCTATTTCAGTCTCTCCTCATATGATTTATTCTCTAGGCCCTTCACCAGCTTAGTTGCCCTCCTCTGTACCTGCTTCAGCACCTCCACATCTCTCTTGCATTGAGATGCCCAAAACTGGAGACACAATACTCAAGATGTGGCCTCACCAGTGCTGAATACAGGGGGAAATAACCTCCCTGCCTTGCTGGCCACACTATTTCTAATACAAGCCACAATGCCATTGGCCTTCTTGCCCATCTGGGCACATTGCTGGCTCATATTCATCTTCATGTTTGTTAGAACCCCCAGGTCCCCCTCTGCCACAGGGCTCTCCAGCTACACCTTCCCAAGCCTATAGTGTTGCATGGGATGGTTGTGGCCCAAGTGCAGGACTTGGCCTTATTGAAGCTCCTGCCATTAACATTGGCCCATTGCTCCAATCTATCCAAGTCTCTTTGAAGAGCCTTCCTACCCTCTGGCATATGAATACTCCCACTTAAATTGATGTCATCTGCAAAACTTCCTTATGGTACAGTCTATGTCCTTATTGAGATTATCCATAAAGGTGTTAAACAGAGATGGTCCCAACACTGAGCCCTGAGACACACCACCTCGGACAGGCCACCAGCTGGATTTAACTCCATTAACCACCACTCTTTGGGCCCGTCCGTTCAACCAGTGTTTTATCCAGCAGATCGTGTACTCGTCTGTACATAGCTACTGACTTAGCCTTCATAGTAACCTCAAGTGTCTTTCTCTGACCTTAGCCTGCATGTCTCTAAGCTGGATGTGCTATAAACCTCCTTGGTGTGTGGTAGATCTGAAGAATGTTAGCTGGGATAATAAAAAATGCTCTGCAAAACCTTGCCTTGAGTAGACACTGACCAAAGACCTCCTGGCATCAACCAGGTTTCCATAAGGTTGGAAGACTCAATACATTTTGCTTTTGGTTTCATTTCCATACAGCCATTAATTCTGTGAGCTTTGTAGTGCTGAGCAGGTAAATTTACACACAGTAGTTTGGGTTATGTGCCAGGGCCTGTTAAGGAAGCAATTTCCATGTATGCCTAGAACAAAGTGTGTGAATTGAATGATTGACATTGATGTGAGCATGTAAGTAAAGCATGTGCTTAAGTAAAGCATGTGCTAATACACAGGCTTAAGCTTTCATCCACATTAAGCAGTTTGCACACCCAGAACAATAATTCTACCCTTGCTGGACAAAATATTTTAGTATCTACTTAAGCTGGACACACAGACTCGCTGTGATCCAAGGGACCGCTTGTGCCTGAAGTTAAGCATAATGCTTAATGAACTGGTGAAGCTGAGACTGAGAATGAGTGAGATTGCTGGTGTCCTGAAGGTCCATCTGCTTCGCTGGTTGTCTAAACCTTGATGGAAGTGGTTTAAACTGATATGTTGTACTTCTCTGTTGAAGTGGACTTGAGGGCACGCAACATGGCCAGTTAGAGCCAGCATTACCATCTGGCTGAGTTTCCCTAGATTGGCTTTTTTAACTACCATTTTGATCTGTATAGAAAATACTTTATTTTTCTAAACCCAGGCAGAAATACTGAAGCTCTAGAGGTCATTAACTCAATTTAGAGGCCTTGACTTGGAGGCAACAGGTTGTAGGCTTGTATCTAGCTGCTCTAGAAGTAGTTTTAAAATGTATAAAAAAGGTAAAGGTTTCTTGAGAACCACAACCTCTTTCCTTCTATATAGCCTTAATGGAATAAAAGAAAACTTTTTGTAGACTGTATGGTCTACAAGTTGTTGTAAAGCTTCTGCTTAGCTTCCAGTGTTCAGGATATGAGTGCTACGGAATACTTATTCAAGCAAAAACAGCCTTAGATTTTTTCTGAACGTATTTAGGAACAGCAGCACTTATAAGGCAGTTCTTGAAAATATAATTAGCTCTTGTGAGTGAATAACAAAGGCTTTGTTACTCAGCCACCCAGCATGTGTAGTGAGTATTTACACATCTCTTAAGCTGAATTAGTAGCTGAGCGAATACTTTTGAAAATACAGAGATTGTTGCAGTTTGCTTCTCTATGCTTTTCACATCACGTAGATAACGTGAGGCTGGATATAAATGAAATTGTTTTCATGAATATACATTTCCTTTATCATATGCCTATAATATATGGAATGAAATATCAGATACAAAATGGAGAAGAAAAATAATCAAAAGAAATATAATGGAGGGAATGAATGGGGGGGGAAGTGGATTTACAGCTAGGAAAACTTTAGAGAACATATTTGAGAAAAGAAAATGGGATTATTAAAAACTAACCACAATATAGTTATTAGACACAGAGAAGATGAAGCCAAAGCTTAGCATAAGGAGGAAGCAAGTGCAATTCCGAACATGATAGATAATAAGAGGAAAAAATTAAAAGAAAACCCAGAGGAAATTTAAAAGAGAGATATGGTAAGAATCTAAATGAAAAGTTTAAAAATTTATGTCTTAGCAAATCTTAGCTTTTAGCAACTATTTAAAAATTTTATCAATTTAAGGGATTATCAACAGAAGTTGAAAATTCTGAGGGAATATTCTGCCTTGTTTGATACTGTAATAATGGGCATATACTTAAGGTGATTATGTCTCTAATTAAATGGGATTATTCCTGAGTAAATCTTCAGTTCCTCTTGGTTAGCTCTGTGATATCCTACTTGTTGTATTCTGCTCGTAAGATGATGAGAGGTCAATAAAAATAAAATGGGAACATGTTGAAGTAGCAAAGGCTATAAAAAAGTGTCAAGTTTTAGACATTGAAAGCAGCCAAGTAAAGAAAGAATTTACCTTGGCAGCTTGAGGTTCTTTATCACTTGAAGTGTCACATTTGAATGGATACGTTTATGAAATGCATTAGTTATCCAAGAATTAGGTGTCTGATGAAGAAATTAAGACTTTTTCCTCCGTGAGGAGTGAAATTTCCTGCTGCCACCCTTCTAGAACATTTCTAAAACTCTTTTTTATCTACTTGGAAATTGTACCAGGACAAACATAAAGTCCTGTAGAAGCACCCTACCTTCCATTGTGATACCTGTAGGTCTCATTAAGTCAAGTAAGGGAGATGTATCCCATCTATGAGACCCTTTGAGTAGGTGGCCATACTGGTATAAGTTACGTCATCTTATAAAACTGGATTATCAGTCCGTAATTCCTCCCTCTTTGTTTTTCCTGCTCTCTAAACGTTGCATTTGCAGATGGTGAACAACTTCCCTTCCCCTTCCCAACCGCTTGGCCATGCCACAGTTCTTTTTAATCTTTTTTTCATAATTAAATGAAAAACCAATTTATAAGGAGCTGTAATAAAGTCTCTTCTACTGAAATTAAATAGGAAACTGGTTGCTTCTTATGTATCATAAGTGATTAATAGGGAATAGGGCTGTTTCAGGAAGGACTTCAGCCCAGCTTGTGCTGTGTCTGTGGCGTGGCTGCTGCTGGGGAGGAGATCAGTTCTGCCTGCTGACATGAGGTTTGCTCTTTTATGGCTTTTTCCATACCTGCAAACCAGTTTGTAGACGCACTTGAGCAGAGAAGTGGGGGGAGGAGAAAGAGGGGGTTGATAGGTCTACATTAGCTCATTAAAAACTAAAAAAAATGTCTATTTTACATAATTTAACATGGCAAACTATAAAAAAAAAATAAGGTGAAAACTGCAACCCCTAGGCATGCGTTTAAAACATCCTCATTTAGATGCTAATTTTGATTCCTAGTGTATGGCTGGTTAAAAAAAAAAAGCCATTAACAAAGAGGCAGATTACTTAAAAGGCATTATTAGGCAAATATCTATGAGTTTTCTGATACCAAGTGGCCCTTTTATGACTGAATACAGCTGCTAAGTAGAGCGACATGGAGATATTTGTTTTAAAAGGAAAGAAAAAAACCCCCACCAGATTTAAAAATAGAATAAACTAAAACCCAATCATTATATGCAGAGTGTATTAATCACACACAGGTAAAAAAAAAACACCTTTAAGGAGGTGAGTACTATTTTTCTCCTTCAGATATTTAGAAAATGTGTGGCTCTGTGTGAATTCTAGGAGGTACCTAACATTTATGTAATGGGGAAATGAATCTTAAAACATGTCAGTTTAATTCTAATCCTATGTCCTGATTGTGTGTTAGTAAAATGTTTGTGAGAAAAGTGAAGTGAGGGAAATAGCAGACAACAGGAGAGGAAAGTGCATTCCTTCCAGCTGGGGCTGAGCTCATAACTGGCAAAACTAAGGGTATAATGATATTAAAATGAAAACTGTTCAGACAGGAAAGATATAAGTAAATGTGCCATGCTGTATAAATTAAATGAGTAATAAAGGAAGGGCAGATGGTTGCTTAACTGCATCTCGGTGAAGAACAGTGAATAGGTCTTCACGGAGGGCTCCCTTCCTGAACCTGAATAGAATTTTTCCTAAACATGGGAAAGGCTAAGGGAATTTCTCACCCTAAGAGGAAAGTACGTTGAAAAGCAGAGCTAATTTTGGCTCTGTCTTGGTTGTCAAGGAATATGAATAATTTTTGTGTTCTCTGTAGATTAGCTAGTTAAGGATAAGGTGCTGAAGCCAGAAACAGCTGAACATTGAGATTGTTGCAGACCCCAGAAAAGGCATTTCTGCTCTGGAAAGTCCATGATCTTCATGTGATGTTTTACCCCTCTCTTGGTCACCACAGGGCAGTTAGAATTAACATGTAGACTGTGACACATACATTTGATATGACAGCAGCTCTTTCTCCTCACTTGGATCTTCCCTTTTATGTGCACCATGAGAACCTGTCAAAGCAGATTCTCTTTATGCCGCAGAGCAAGGAGTTCCACCAGTATGAAACTGGTGAAAAGACTTGAGCACCCCAGCATACCTTGTTTGGTGAAGTTAGGGTAGAGAACTAATGTATTTTTCCCATGAAAATGAGGTATTATAGGAATGTATGTGAAGAGTGGGATATCCTCTTTGAGAGTTATTTGAGGTTTTATACTTACCTTCATTAATAAAAAGGTTGGAAGAAAAATACAAGGATTTAGCAGCTCTTCAGAATGCCCCAAGGCAACCAGTACCAGTAGAACTACATGCATCATCCTATTTAAATAGCTTTATTACTGCTTGGGAGCAGTAAACAGATAAATGAAGAGTGACCATGGAAGACTTATCTCAAGTTACTCCCTCCAAACCTATCTGACTCGAACCAATTAAGTGGTTTGTATTTGGTTTTTTTTCCCTTAGCACCATTGGGTATCTCTGAATTATTACACATGTTTCTCCCTTAATTTAATTATTTTAAAGTAAAGAAAAATCAATTGAGACTTCAAGCAAAGCAAAAGTAGACTGGCCCGAACCAAGGCTAATTCATGACGATCCATCCTAATGGTGCTGCTTAATGTACTTGCCAAACAAAGTTGAAAATTGAATGAACAGCAAATGCAAAGGTTTTTCCTAACACATCTGTAATGTGAAAGTGGAAAATATTTGGCAGTCGTCATGCAGCTGAATCCCACATTGAGGTGGAAGTAAGGTGAGGATGGAAGAGCTTATGCTCCTGTTTGTAGTGTTAGGTGTGTATTCATTTCCTTTTGCAAGTCAATTAATTGCCAGGTAGCTAAGGGTTGCTTGTATGTAAAGGTTATTAGGGCTGTATGGGAAGGTGATTTATTCCTGGAGAAGTTTGTAAATGAAAGGCCTATTCTGACTTTCAAACATGCTAATTATTTCAAGCAAATCCACTGTGAAACAGAGAATGTTCTGCTTTGTGTATTTATTAAACCTGAAAGAGCTATTTGCTGTAGAAGTGGAGAGTAAGGGGTTGTAAGTCTCTCCTGTATTTCTATGAAGTTATTTTTCATAGCCCTGAATCCAGTGAAGGAGTTAAGAGTAGCATGTGTTTGCCATGCACACTTCACTGTTACTCATAGTAGTAGTTAGAATAGTATCAGCCTCTTGGTCTTTCTGTTTTTCTAGCTCTCCCTTTATATGTGCAGGTAACCCCTCTGCAGTGGGGCAATGGGAGGGGTCACCAATAAGCCAAAAGACAATCTTCTTTTTGGATTTGTGCAGGTCCTCTTCCTTTCTTAATGAGAAATGGGAGTTTGGGTATTTACTCCATTGGTTTGTTTGTTTTTTTGCTTTGGAGGGCTTTCTCGGTGGATATTGTTCAGTGACAGTCTGTTTCTCATTTATTTCCTGGTTGATGTGACTTTACCAAAAAACCCCAGACCTCTACAGCATGGACCAAAAAGCATTTGCTGTGCTTGAGGTTTGAGTGCTGAGGGTAAAAGCAGCAGCAACTTGGGTGAGATGATACCAAATAAAAATGAATTAAACAAGAGTGGTGCAAATGGAATTTTATCAAAACTGCCTTTTCTAGCGAGTGTTTACTGCACCACTATATGATGAAATATTTAATAATTCTGCTTCCTTTCAGACTGTGGGTTTTTATTTCACCTCTCAAACAAGAGGCAAGTCCTGGACAGGAGGTCATTAATTTTCCCCTTCAGTCACCACCTCCTTAAAGCCACTCGAGTTAATAGGGCTGCATATTAATAAGGGCCTTGAGTCCTCTTTGTAGGAGAAAGGCAGGAAAGAGGGGGGGAATGACTCTGAATTTACACCATTAACTTTAGGTGACAAATAAAGGCTGTTCTTCCTGCTGGGCTGTCACTTAGGATGCCTGGCTACAGCTGCCTGGCTGATATGTTGTATTTTTATGTGGTGCTAAAGATGAAGGGTGAAGGTAGGAGGCAGAAGGAGTAGGTTCCTGGTCCGGAACCAGTATGAAAATGTCATTTATACACATTGTGCAATAAACTGCTCTCCTGTGGGCATCTCAGAAGCATAACCAGAAGCATCTCTGCTTGAAACAGAGGACGTTTTTCAAGCATGGGTAATTTAGACTTCCAAATCCCTACAATGGTCAGAGATTTACCAGCTGTCCTCCAGAGGTTAAAGTATCTGTTAAAACTAAAGGGTAAAATGAAGTTGTGTCACAGAAGGCACAGCATGGCCAGGTTGATTTTAAAAAATAATTCCATACTAAAGATTTTTTTTTCATTTTAAGCAGAAATAGTGTCACCCACTGCAGTCCCAACTGTAGTCAGTGGTGCTATGTGTGCGGGGGTTATCTGAGACTTATTTGGGTTACTTGTACAGTAGATATGAAACCTTAATTAGGAAAAAGAGTAAACAATCACAATGTCCTTAGGCACAACACAATCCTTTTTGTAACCAATTTATTTACATTTAAATTTGTTTTCCTCAATAGTTGCATGAATAGTTGTTAAAAGCCTTTCACTTTTAAAAACTGAAAGTCATTGCCAATATGTTAATTAAAACTATCATTAATGGTGCTGCTAACAATAGCCTAATCATAAGGGTGTTTCCCTGTTTTCTGTTTTGCAAACTCCCAGAAATTTCAAAGGTCTTCATGTTTTAATGAAGACAATTTTCATATCAGGTTTATGCAGAGTTAGGTACCTCTAATTTTTCTTTCTACTCCCTAAAATGGCTAAGGAAGGGATGTCAGCTTTCAGAGATGTAGTGGGATAAAAAGACTTAATCTTCATTTTCTTTAATAGCTTTTCATGATTGGCTGGCATGTTTTGACTGAACTGGGATGTGGCAACTTTTCTTCGTGCTGTGAAATCTCATTAAATGGGTTTCATTGTGATTGTTACATAGAATAAGTCTTATTTTCCTAATGATTTATTTTCCTGAGATACATTTCATGTGTGTGTGGAAAATACCTTGCATCGATGAGGGTTGAGGTTGTATGGCTTGAAAGAATCCTGTGTTGTTCTTGGATCCTCACGAGGATTTTTCCGTGTGCATTTTCATCTCCAGGCATTTGATTTGTTCTAGTATAACTAGGTCAACCTCTAGCTCTAAAACACTGGTGGCTCCTAATTCCAGGCTCCCTATGGTCACTTAAAATCCAGTTGACTTAAAGGATGAAGCAGGAGCTATTTATTTAAGTACAATGAAACTGCTTTCATCGGTGAGTTAGTTTACACTTTGTATTATAGACCATTTAAAACATTTAGCAAGAGTGTTCTTTCAATAAAGTTCACTCTCATAATTGCAGGAATCAATCTTTTATTCTACATAAGAATTGATTCCCATTTGATTTTTATCTCTGCTCTTGGTTTCTCTCTTGGGAATTTTCAAAAAAACACATTTATAAATACAGTGGTATGATATATTTCTCATCCCCTGGATGATAAATTCAGAGGAGCAGAAGATGCCAACCTGTTGTTAACCACTACAAGGGTAGGAGGAAAAATATTGATAACTCTCCAGGGTTGCAACTGGTGAGAGTGGAGCCAAACCTGAGACTGCCACTTGTCATGCTGACTGTTTCCATGTGCTTTTCCATTTCTCAGCCGTTATCTAGTTATCTCCCGGCTATCTCTGAAGATTTTGGGGGCTGAGACATTTCACTATTAGAATGGGTCTGATTCTGTGAGTGGGAACCCAGACTCTGTTTAAATTCACATCTACACCAATAAAGAACAAACTATAAAGCTCTGACTACAGTGAACATTAGTCATTCTAATTCAATCATGTTGGTATTTAGGCAGGTTCAAAAGTCTGTTTTTATTGAATAGCTTTAGTTTTGCTTAGATATGTGCTCCCAATTAAAGAGAAGGTCTCCTGCTGTTAATAAAGCTTTGAAGTTTTTTTGTTTATAGTCAGTTAAATCTATTAATTATTTTTGAAGTGACTTCATGCAGCTAATGCTATGAGTGGCCATAAGATATCAGAACAACATCTAATTCTCACATGCTTTTGATTGATCAATATTTGTGGGTTTGGTTTGCTTTTTAAAAAATTTGCTTTCCCCAGTTTTTTATTTTTTGGAGACAGGAGTTCTTTATAGGAAAAAGTTGAACTGAACTACCAAAAAGGTTAATTTCTTTAGTTTATAATGGTGAGAGAGATCCAAACAAGAGCACAATGTTCTGTTATAGCTTAATAATGGTGCAGACAAGCTTTCAAGAACAACCTTTCGGCTATGGCGGTACAAATGACTTAAAAAAACCCTTAAAATAGATTAACTCTACAGATATAAATCCAGATCCAACAAAGCACTTGCCCATATGTTTAGTTCTAATGGCATAAGTATTCCCAGCTGCTGTGACTAATGATATTCTGGGTGTCAAGTCTATTCAAAAAATGTAGAAAATGGTTCAGGGTTCATCAATGATCATAGAATCTTTCAGGTTGGAAAAGACCTTTGAGATCATAAAGTCCAACCAATAACTCTATTGAGTTCACCAGATCTCTAAGCATCACATCTAAGTGACCTTTAAGCACATCCGGGGATGGTGAGGTGTAATAGTATTTGTCATAAATACATCACTTTTTGTAGTGAATGTTTTTTGTGACTTAGAAACGTAATTGAAAGGGCTTTCCTAATGCAAGGTGTTTTAATTGGGTAAACTACAATATTTGTTTTTCTGAAGACAAAGCCCTTAATGGTGTACAAAAAATACAACAAAGGCAGATCAACAGGGATGTGGCAGTTTATCTCCAATGGTTGCACATAAAACATGTCTGCTCCCCTGTACTGTTAGACCAGAGTATGGAACAAATAATTCAGATATTGTCATATTCTGGAGAATTCTAAAGTGCTTTTCAGTTCCTATGTTGGCGTTCCTGTGCCTTTGTAAAGTCAGTATTTCTTAATTCAGTATTAGAATTCCATCCTTATAGGGCTAGTAGGGAACGAAAACTGCAGCAGAGACATTTATAAAGCCCTTCAGAAACATCTATTTTATAAACATCAAATATTTCAGTTTCCATGCCCAGGATCATGGATAATAACCTTGGGCTAGAAATGGAGTACCTGGTAACAGAAAACGTAAGTCTCATTTTTAGCCTCAAGGAATCTCGTGGTTCCTGAGATAACATACTCTTAAACCCTTCGTAGTCTTAAAGTTATTAGTGCTGAGCTTTGGGATGTTGTAGTTCCTGGGCTGAAACTCGTGTGTGGCAGAGTACCATGTTCACGTCTCCTTGAAGGTCTGGTTGGAACCAAGCAGTGCTAAGTGGAGATGGATTAGTGGGCAGAGGGAAGGAGAGGGATAATTAAGGCAACAATGTTGAGAGATGCATGTGAAATGCAATTTATCACATGGCTATCACATAAGTGCTTTATAATATTAAAGAATAGGAGGTTTGTTACCAAGTGGTAGGAGAGTGAGTAAGGGAGAAGGTGATTGAGGGTTGGGAGTTAGGAGTGATGTATTCATTGATAAGAGTGTAAAGGATTGTAATTGTAAAGGGACTACTGGGTAGTGCAGGGTAATCAAATACTGCTTCTCATATTAATATGATTTATTGCTCTTTCCTGAAATTAAAGCTTCTCAAGGCATTTTTATAGGTTTAGGAACACTTTTTTTTCAAAAGGACTTGCCCAATTTTAATAGGAAAATCATGTAGGGATGAATAAACATAATTGCTCATACTCCTGTTAGGTCTCACAATTTCACATGGGGAAACTAATAAAAAGAGAATTATGCTATGGTGCCTGAGCCTTTCCTCTACTTAAATAATAAAATACTGGGGCACAGATTAGTGGGATGTCTCTTAAAAGTAGTACCTTTTAAAGTTACTTTTTAAGCAGCTATTTTCCTGCCAGACATGAGCGGTCTTATATTGTCTCATACGCAGCTTGATGCAGCTAATTTGCCTTGTTAGCAGAATGCTTCAGATTTTGCACCAGCGTTCCTTGGTTTATGTTGTTGGGATTCGTAGTGCAAGTGGAGGTGTATATTTCTATTTCAATTCAAAGGTGGATGCTTTATTTAATCCAGAAGGCAGCCTGGTACCATTGCGTTGGGATCTTGGGAACACAGCAGATGATAATCTCCATCAGAGTGATAAAGATGTCCTACTGCACCTTCCCTTTATTTGGGCTCTAGTGCAGGAGGAAAAGATGTTGGTACAGCTTCACTGCAAAACGTTTCATCCCTCAATTGGTTTCTGTGTGGAAAACCTCAGTGGAATCTCAGGATTAGACTGGAAGGAACTTCAGAGATCATCTAGTTACAAATCCCTTTGCCATAGGCAGGGATACATATCACTAGATCAGGTTTCCCAGAGCTCAGTCCAAGCTGAACACTTCCAGGAATGGAGCATCCACAGCCTCTCTGGTCAACAGTTAAGAGTCCTGGTCCCTGTTACAGTACTTCACTACCCTCATAATGAGGAATTTCTTTCTAAGGTACAATCTAAATCTATCATCTTTTAGCTTGAAACCATCTCTCCATTGTCCTATCAAAGACATCCTTGTCTTTCCTTTAGCTCCCTCCAGGTACTGGAAGCTGTTATAAGGTCTTTTCTTCTCTGGGCTGAATAGCCTCAATTCCCTCTGCCTGTCCTGATAGGAGAGATGTTTCAGTCCTCTTATCATTCCTGTGGCCTCCGCTGGATTTGATTCAACGGTATCAAGGCTCTTATTCAGGATCTGGGTCCATGCCAACAGTTAATTCTGGAAGGAGAAATGTGGTCAGTCCCACAAACTTACTATCATGATCTTCTCCTAGGGAGCCATCCTTATGTTCCTCTTTCCCTGAGCTGCTTTCTTTGCCTTGAGGCAAGATCTAGGCCCATCTGTCCTTCCTGATGCACATATCAAATTCTTCAACCATGTCTTGGAACTGCTCCTTTCCTCTTCTGTAAGAAAGTTTGTGTTCGTGGCCCTATGGAGAGAGCTTGCCCTTCAGCATTTTGTTTTCTATATATTGTTTTCTATATATTCTATATATTGCTTCTATATGTATATTTCTCTCGATATATTTTGAACATATTCTGTATCATATATTATGTAGAATACTATGTGATGAGGCTAAGTTTTCTTTTACATGGACCTGAGCCTCACTGATGTCTCTCTCTCCTTTTGTAAATGACATTTTAAACAGCATTGCCATTGCACCAGCCACAGTACTCAAGTGTGATTGTGTAAGTGTAAGGACTTGAAGGCAAAAACAATGCTTTAATGCAATGAACCATAACATGAAGGTTTTAAAACCCTGTATGTCAACACCCAGCTATGTGATACCTTAAGAAAGAATGTTTTTGTATTATATTATCTTTCAGTACACAAGGCATCCTTTTTGTAGGTTACAGGCTAGTGAGACCGCAAGGTATGCTCAAGCTGTACTTAGAAATACATATTCGGTGCTTAGAAATAAACTCGTTCTAAGATTAGCACCTGAAATTACATTTGCGTACAATGTCTTCCATCTAGTGAAAAGTCTTTGAGGAGTTTTGCTCCCATTCCACGTGACAATGCAGGGAAAAAAAAGAAATAGATTGCTGCTTAATTTCAGGAAGTGTTTAGAAAGGCAATCGGAAATAATAAATCTCTGTCTCTTTTGGCAGTGCAGTGTGATATAAACGTTAGAAATAGTGGCTAATTTAATGGAGTATTTTGGGAAGTTACAGCTCAGTTGATGTCTTTGTTGGAAATAAGTATCAATCATTAATTTAGCAGAAATAGTCTTCTTGAAAGAGAGAAAATTAAATAATCATTTAATGACATATGAAAATATTAGAATCCTCTTATTCACTGGTTACCTGGAAGAATGATCCCTTTCAGCTGTTGCCACAAATAAATGTGAACAAGTTACCATTTGTCCTGTTTGCCAAACGGGAGATGTATTTAGCAAATAAAATATCTGCCTTTATTTGGACCAAACAGAACAACAGAATTTGGAAAGGCTTGGGAATGAAATTTAAAAAAAAATCACTTAAATAGCTTAATTGACTCAAAGTGTGAAAAACAGATTGTAAGTGTTTTCATCTCTTCAGCAAATGCACTGTAAGTGGAATTTATTATTATTCAGTGGATGGAGGGAGGTTTCTGAAATCTACAGACTTCCCATCAACCTTCCTATCTGTACTATTTACCACAGATTAATTGATGAAACACCTCTCTGCTGTTGTTGCTTTTCTGATAATGAAGAATAGCAACTTTTTTGAAATAATATTATTCAGATGCCTTTATTAATGATTTTTTACAGCATCTTCATAGATTATATTTAGGTCCCATTGTGCAATCTTTTCCACGAAGTAAGATACAGTTTTCTTTACCAGGCAGGTTTAATGTTGATTAAATAACTCACCAAATGGCTTTTAAAAAAATACTACTTCATCCAGGAATAGAATACTGCAAACCCCAATATTGTTTGGGAATGCAAAGTCTAACAAATTACAAATGGCAAAATTTGAGCTGCAGGAAGATGTGGAGGCAACATTAGCATGACAATGAAAATGTCAATTGCTTTGGGACAGGACTGTTTGTTTCTATGCATGAGGCAGAGAGAAAGAGCAGCTCTATACTTAAGTAAAAATAATAAGCCAAACCAATACTGTTATTTTATTTTTATGCATGGAAATCACGGTTTCAGGTGTCACAAGTACAGAATGAGATGCCATTCTAGCACTTGTGATCACAGAAAGATATACTTTTTGTACTTACTAGTTGAATCTTGATATATTGGAACATCCTTATGTAATTTTTACCTGATCCACTGAAGTTAGATTTAACATCTCATTTACTGGAAACTTAGCTTGTAAGATGTGGCATTTTCATGTTTTAAAGGAGGCAGGGAAAGGTACATTTCCCAGCTTCTCTACTGTTTTAGTTCACGTTTTCATTTGAAAGTCAAATTGGAAAGATTTTAGATGTTATGCCTCGGTATCATCGATAAAGTTACTTTTCCATGACATGGTCAGACAAACACCAAATCTGTGAACAAGAGATGACAGTAAGAGGAAACATATTTAAGGTATAAAATGAAGTACTTTTTTTTTTTTTCTTTCCAACCCAAGTAAAAGTTTTGTTTTAAAGCTCACTCTACTTTGGGCTCATGGGGGTGTTGCCAGATTCCAGCTATGCTTTCCACAAGTTATTATTACTGTTCATTAATAAAAAGTAAAGGGAAAACATTTTTGGGAAAAACGCTGCTTTTGAAAGAAATAAGTTAATAACAGGTTTACGCATTTCAAAGGCATTGACACACGTTGTAATTTATGCCTTATACTTTTTTCTTGATGTGCTTTTCCTACAAGATTAAGTAGAAATGTGCGTTCTCTGAACCGCTGCTGTCCTGGCCTGGGATGGAAAGTCTTGCTCCTATACATGTGGAACTTGTATGTGTTGAAAATTAAATAAAACCCAAGGATCCCATCAGGATCCTCGTGTGCTGACAGATGGGATGTCCTCATCATATATTCATTCATTCCTCTTGCCATCCATTCATTTCTAACAGCAGCTGGTTCTGATGCTTTTGGCTGTTGGACTTACAGGCAGGCAAGCTTCTGGTGTGGATGTTACAGTAGTTTTTGATTTTTCCAGTCATTCAGGTAGATATGTGAGAGGATAAAACCACTTCCCAGGAGATTTTTTCCAACTTGGTGTCACCTGCAAACGTGATAGGCTGCAGAGGCACCTCTTGTATGAGGATGCTGTATTTGCAAATCTTAAGTGGTGCTTGACACCATGGTAAGAACAGTTTACCTTTGACCTCAGCTATGAGAAATGGTCTTTATTGTACGAGTGACTATACAAATAGGCTAACATGGCTTTATCAAGCTGCAGGAAGGTGCTGTTTTTTCTGTTCTAGACTGCTGTCTCTACTAAATTATCCATTTAATGAAAGACTGTTAGCAACAAACCTTGACAGTGTATTAAGCATTCACAGCAACCAAGATACACAGCTTAAACGATGTGACTATGTCACTCAAAAAGCCCCTTAGCTTAGAAAAGCAGGTTTCTCACCAGCTTTCATAAAACAAGGTGCTATTAATAAAATGTCTTCAGTCTGCAGTGTAGTTGTTTACGCAGAATAGTGACACTGAGACAGTTCTTTAAATCTCTTTTCTAGATGGATGGGTGATTTCTCTTTAGAAGACAGCACTGAAATAGTCATGTAAGGAAAAAAGCCTCAACCAAACCAAAAAAAAAACAAAAGACAAAAAAAGGAGTAGCAAAGCTCTCTGTTTGAAGGATTATCTGCCCAGGTCAAAATATAAACAATGCAGAAGTGCAGGGGCTTTGTTATGCATGAGACCTACTAGCCATTTCAGACCAGTCCTCTCTGTCACCCAAGCAGGCTGATGACAGATGGTGAGACTGTCCTTGCAAATTTTTCACCTTAACGTGACAGACTCTATGGAACTATCCTCTGATTGCTGGGGATACTCCAACTGCCCCTTGGTAATCAATGTGAGCGGGAATAAATTGTAACTTGGAGTCTGAAGCAGTCTTAAAGATTTGTCTTTATGTGCAAAATCTTTATTCTGCAATAATTAAAACCATGGGATGAATGCAATGGATTTCACATCACATTTACAGTAATCAACCTTTGGTTGTTTAGTGAAAGCAGTTCATCAGATAGTTCCACACTGGGATGACCTATTTTGGCTGGTAGAACTGGTGTTGAGGCATTAAGATGATAAAAATCAGGACGTGATAGTTTATGCTTTGCTTGGACCTCAAGCTCAAGATCCCAGCTTAGTAACTTTGAGGGCCTGATGCTGTGTTCTTCTTTGGAGCTCTTTTGGGTACCCACTGGTTATATTTGGACAAAGGCCTTGGAGACTTTACACAAAGCTTCTATTTTTAAGTGGGAAAGTTTTATAATGATCGTATTGTGTGATTCCAGTTTAAATTCTAGGCTTTGTTCACTGCTTCAGGCTCAGGCTTTCATTTTGGTTTGCTTTGTACTCAAGATATCCTAATTCTTGGTTGAGAGGTTGACTGAGACTAGACAAGAGAAGCTGAGAAATCTCAGTGCTCTGTTGATGACTGACTTGAAACAAACTCATTCAAGTTATTGTTTTTGATTTTTGGAGGTGCAGTATATTCAGACTTTAAATGAGGTTTCAGTTCCCAGTTTTAGATGGCCACCTTCATTTATGTGCTAATTAGTATTGACAGTTCTACTCTGCAGAATGGGTTTAGGCATTTAACTTTCCAAACCCATATACTTCTTTATAGGTAAATACAGATTTTTGTAATCCACAGATGCAAATGGTTTAGATTCAGTAAATTCTAGGAATTCAAGGACACCTATTGTAGCAGACTTTACATACAGAATTAATACCTGTTCAAAAATATGGCATGTGGAGGAGCGATGTTTGCTTATTTAATTATTTGGAGGAGGGAAGAAAAAGTTAGTTTTGACATTTTATTCCAGCCTAGATTTTAATGAGAAAAAGTTTGCTGTCATTTCTTTTTTTGTCAGTATCAGGTACTGTAATTTGCTCATGTAATACATTGTGGCCCAAAGGTATATTTCCAACCTACAGAGCGGTTTCATAACAAAAGAATCAATAGCTCATTATTTTTTTGGACTCAAAATACTTTGCATGTTGCTTTAGAGATTTGGTGACATTTAGGAGATTATTTGCAAATTAAAACAATCTTTAGATCAATCAATTAAATTGTCAGTTAATCTTCTTAAATTACACTTTGTTTTAAGCTCTGTGTAAAAAGAATATTAATTATTTTCCCCCCTTCTCCCTGAAAAGCAATGGGTAGAATTGGTTATCTAACTGGATGACGATGTTCCTTCAGAGTAGTTGTTCTGTTACACCTCTCTTTAAAGTACCAACAGCAAAACAGTGGCAGATATTAAAGCTTATCTAAATTTTATTGTCTGGCAGTTCAAACACAGTGCTGCCAGTAAAATTGCATTGCTGTAACTTTTTTCCACAAAACCTGGGCTTGAATTTGTTTCCATCTCCAAATTCTTTATGCATATGATGTCGAAATGCGAGTTAATAAAAACCACATTCCTTCTGTCAGTGGCCTGAGTTAAATTATACTGAAGTAATTTTTAGCACCACTTTTAAGATATTTCTGAGCTATTATGTATGTGCCTGTGCAAAAGACACCTGGTCCAGCCCATCCTTCCTCTTTCTTCTTTGCTCTGATAGCTGCCTGGCTTGAAGTCTTGGGATCCAAATGTATGATGGGTCTCCAGCTCTGCAAAGCTTCTTGGTGTGCAACCTCTCTTTTCAAAGGCAAGGCATCTTTTTTTTCCCTAGGACAGTGTCCCCTGCTCTGTTCCCCACATGCTAGCCAGGCTCATCTCCTCAGGTTGCGGAATAGCCACCACAGAGCTGACTCAGCTATTCTGGTTCCTACATCATCGCTTAACTTCTCAGCAAAGGAGTTGTTCTGTGTCCTTGATATTCTGCTCTCCTGCCTCTCTCCCTTTACATCTTTCTCTGGGTCCCTGCTCCAACAATCCTTCCCCATCCATCTTGGCACCACAGTTTCCCTCTGCAGCCCTCTGCCCTTGCAAAGACCAAAGCAGGGAGTTTTTCTACAGTTGAAATAACTTGGTTTTTTCAGTCTGCAGACTATTTGGTGACAGAAACCAGGGAATACAGCTAAATCAGCTGGTATTTGTTGTTCCAGCATTATAGGAAATGCACTAGAGAGATTTTTAGGCCAGATTTCCCTCCTGTTTGTAGACATCCATCATTGTGTTTCATTGACCTGAATTTCCATGGAGAGCAAACTAGTAAACGAACTTTTACTCTTGCAGAAACCACTTTGCAGAACCCATTTTCGGAGTGTGCATATGGCAATGTTTCATTTGTCATTGAGTAATGACAAGTAACAAATATGCCAGAAAATATGCCAGCAATCCATGGATTCTGTGAACAGCGTAAACTACTACGCTCTTCTGCTTCAGCTCCACACACTTTGACATTTTTTAGCCAATAGATACATAAGTACCTGTTTCTGTAGCAACAATCATAGAATAATTGAATAGAATCAATTAGGTTGGAGAAGACCAAGATCATCTAATTTTGTCTGTGTGAATGTTTGTGGCAAAACTTTGGCAATTTGATTTCATTTTCTTGACCAACAGACTCAATCAGTTTGATCTCTCCAAGTTCTTCATGCACTGCAGTTTTGCTGTTGTATTTTCTGTCAGAAACCTTGTCTCCTTTAAGTAATGAAACTACTCATGGTATGTCCTAGGCAACTTTTGAGCATCTATGTTAGAAATGCAGATCAGATTGAGTCCTCAAGAATGTCTAGACCCACAAAGGCACAATGAATACAGCTTCCTCCCTCTTGATATTGCTCTAATGCAAATAGTTATGACATGCAATAGCATAGAAAACACTTGCTAAAATTTTGTCCTCCAAAGTCTAAGTATCTGGAAAAGACGTCACTGTGCCATTCTTTGAACGTGGCTTATTGAGTTGGTGGATGGGGGTCTGTGTTTACGCTGTGTTTACCCTGCTGCATTTCCAGTATTTAAAACTGTGGCAGTCTTTTCAAAAGACTTTTTGTTTGAAATAATTTCTGTTTCATCCAGCATAGAAAACATCTTTAAATGGGTTTGCAATAAGCACACAAGGGAATACAAATGTGAGTTCTACTGTTATTGTTATTTATTATTTGTAACGTGGCAGCACCAGTGATTCGCTAATGTGCTGGGAGGTGTGTAAGCACAAATGAGGCATCCCAGAGAATCTGTAACTCTCTTATTTCTCCCTTGCTGTTCCCCGTATGACTTGCTGGAATAACAACTGGGTAGCTGAAACATTTTGGGTGTCGATTCCTTTTCTGATATTGAAAGCCTGCAGCTTTCCTGGTGGTATTAAATATCTCAGCTTCTTTATTTTAACTATTTTTAAGGGGGGGGAGGGCTCTTAAAATGATAGGCTTTAAAGCACGAGACTTGACTGTCTTTAACATAGAAGCACTAATCATAGAATCATAGAATGGTTGGATCATGATCATTAAGTTCAACCTCCCTGGCCATGGACAGGGCCATCTTTCACAATGCCATGTTTGCCAGAGCCCCATGTCACGGGTTGAACAAACCACGACTGTATTTTGACCCAGAACTTACAGCTAAAGTAATGAACATAAAGGACAGAGGGCTTAAGAATGACACTTTTGAATTTGTAGGCTATGAAATGACTTTCTCACTTTGGAGGAAAAAAGGCACCATGGCATTTTAATTCACCCTTCACACAGAAACAGAAAACACCCCTACACAGACACACAGAGATTTGTCACAATGCTCTTACATAACTAAGATAAAAAGTGCACAATGTCCACAATATATGCAGTTCCAACAACTTCTTTTCTGAACCCACGGTTTTTGATGTCATCTGAATCAGACATCATAAAAGTTAGCTCACAAATTTCCTGATTCAGCTTGGAAAACACAGTCACTCTGAATGGACCAGGAGAACCCTCTGTCTCCTCTCTCCTGTGCAGCAGACTGTAACCACAAAAGTCCAGACAAAGCTTCCTCCCACTGTAAATCTCTGAAGAAGCAAGCATTTTCTCTCAGCAGCATTGCTGTGTAACTCCAAACACAGATGAGACAAGATCCAGGGTGGAGGAACACAGAACAAGAAGCAGAGAGGAAGAGTGGATGGGGTGGGGGGAGAAACATTCTTCTAAACAGAAACTTTTCTGTGGAAAACATAGATCAAACCTACAGCCTGTTTTGTGTTTAAAACTATGATACCCCATGCAACCTGACCTTGAATACCTCCAATGATGGAGCATCCAGAGCCAATCTGGGCACACAGTTCCAGTTTCTCATTACTCAGCACTTGTCAGAGAAGAGGATGTTGGTTGGGTTTTTTTTTGTTAACTTTCTTCCTCTCTCCCTAATAAAATTACTTAAGCAGTAGGTGCAAGATACTCCTGTCTCTTCTTATAAACAGTTTTTCACAACCCCTGTGTTGCCCAGTTCCTGTATGTTCCTGCAGAAATAGTAAGAATTTTTTTAAAAAGTATTTTTCCCACAAAAA